>CABHPP010095744.1:7410-17888 GCA_902168425.1 Peromyscus attwateri
CGCTCGCATACAGAGGAGACCAGAGGTCACCTTCTGCTGTCCTCTGCTCTTGCTGGTGACAGTTCCCAAGTATCTGCCTGCTGCTTAGTTCCCTGAGGAGCTTCTGCTAGGACCTTGCTGGACATGCTGGAACTGAGGCATCTCTCTGTGGCTCTGCAACCACTTCCTGTAAAACTCATCTCACCTACAGGAGCCTGAGATGCTTATCAGTCACAGTCCCAACTACTTATGAGTTTTACCACTGTTATTGTGTGTGTGCCTGTGAGTGTATGCTGTGTGTTCAGTACCCATGGAAGTCAGATGAGGGTGTCAGACATCAGTAGCTCAAGTTATGGGTGCTTGTGAGCTTTGTGACATGGGTGGTGGGAGCTGAACTCGTCTTCTGGAAGAGCAGAAAGGGCTCCTAACAACTGAGCATCTCTCTAGCCCCTGCTGCTACATTTCTAAAAGCCTTGTTATAACGGATGTTGGGAAAGCCATTGGTTTGCATCTTCCTGCATTAGCTAGTTTCTCACCACTATGAAGATGCCCAGAGGGGTTTGGCTCAGCTTCAGGTATCAGTCCTAGTCATGGCAGGAGGCTGAGGCTCTGTTCTCATCAGAACAGCCAGGATACAGGACAGGCAAGCACACACAGGAAGAGGCCAGTGTGCTGGCTAGTTATATGTTAACCTGACATAGGCCAGAGTCATCTGAGAGGAGGGAACCTCAATTGAGAAAATGCCTCCAGAAGACTGGGTAGCAGACAAGCCTGTAGAACATTTTCTTAGTGACTAATGTGATAGGACCCAGACCATGGTAGGTGGTGCCACCCCTGGGCTAGTGGTCCTGGGTTTTCTATGTAAGCAGGCTGAGTAAGCCATGTGGAACAAGCCACTTAACAGCACCCCTCCACGGCCTCCACATCAGTTTCTGCCTCCAGGTTCCTGCCCTGCTTGAATTCCCACCCTCACTGCTTTGATGATCAACTGTTGTATTGAACTCTGAGCAAAATAAATCCTTTCCTTCCTAAGCTGATTCTGATCATGGTGTTTCATCACAGCAATAGTAATCCTAAGATGGTCAGGGTGAGATCCAACCCAAAGGACCAATTTCTTCTCAACAGCCCAAACCATTGGTGAAGCCAAGTACCACATGGGTGGGTACCATGGAGGGGCCCAGAATCATGCACCTCAGCACCTGACAAGAGTTCTTTCTGTCCATTTTTTATTATGTGCTATACAATCACAGCAACAAAGGATGCAATGACTTTGTCACCTGTGGCTCACCAGCCATCTGGGGAACAAGACTTGAAGGCATCCTGAGACAGGGTACACCCTGCAGCATCCACCAGGGCTGAGACCAAGGGCACCCAGGCTTCAGTGCTGATGGCACTTTATACAAATATATAAGTGGCTCAGATTGTGTGTCAACACATCTGGATTATTCTGGCCCCAAGTGACAAGATGTCCATAACATTTGGGTAACCTGAGTGATCATTTGACTGAAGTCAGGCTTGGCTGATTTTTGGGTAAGGGTCATCTCCCCATTTCCCAGCTCTGATGGACAGCTCATATAACACGGGATTTCCTGAGTTGCTCATGCCCTGCTGGTCTGCAGCGAGAGGGTAAAGACAGCTCAATGCTGCTAACCTGCAGCCGCAGACCCACGGGGAACATCAATGCTAAAAGGGACACAAAGGGCAGGCGAGGACCCAAATGCAGGCAGAACCCTGGGGAAAGCAGAGCAGGGAGAGGATGGGATGGCCAGTGGCTGTGCTGGGGAGGAGTTGGAGGGGAGGCCAGGCCAGCAGGTGCAAGGCCAGAGGTCAGCACAGCTCGAGGCTTGCTTCCCATATCCACTCCTCATAGCACCTGTGACAATTTGGAAGAGCTTACTGAACTAGCACAGTGTTCTCTCTCCCTCTCTCTCAGTTTATTCGAGACAGAGTTTCTCTGTAGCTTTGGAGCCTGTCCTGGAACTCGCTCTGTAGATCAGGCTGGCCTTGAACTCATAGAGATCCACCTGTCTCTGCCTCCTGAGTGCTGGGATTAAAGGTGTGCACCACCATCGCCTAGCTCTAGCACAGTTTTCTAAGGCTGGGTCCCGGCAAGGAGACATGTGTCACAGATTTTTTTTTTCTTTAATATGTGAACAAGGCTGGGTTGTGGTGGCTCACGCCTTTAATCCCAACACTCTGGAGGCAGAGGCAGGCGGATCTCTGTGAGTTCAAGGCCATCCTGGGTTACAGAGTGAGTTCCAGGACAGCCAGGGCTACACAGAGAACCCCTGTCTCAAAAAAACAAATAAATAAATGAACAAACAAACAAAAAGTATGGGAACAAGCCCTGCCCTTCTGGGGCAAAGGACAATGTTAATGGACACTGTGGAAGACCCATTGGTAAAAATAAGAAACTTCTCAGGCACGCACATTTGAATGAATCAAACTCTCTATGTAAATGCTATTTTGACTTTCTGCCTAGGATCCACGGCACAAGTGCTACCCCACCTCCTTCCCATCCTCACCTAGGGACAGTGAAGCCCTAAGCCTGTTGACTTACAGATGTGCAGCAGGGTAGACATGATCACACAAGTGCACACTGTGGTGTTTCTGTGCTCTCCTCTCCTGTTCTGCTGGACTGGGGGTCTGCAATGATCACAGGGACAGCCTTCTGGCTCTGCTGCCTGCCCTTGATCCCTGCCCTGGCCTCTTCTCTGCGGGCCTCTGTTACTTTCTCTCCTATCCTAAATCAGGTCTCCATTCTCTACCCCTTGTCCCTGCTGCTCAGTCCCTAAACCTTCTGCACCAGAGAGCATCACATGGACTTCACAACCGGAACTGGAATGGGTCAGAATGAGGAAGAGCTCGCAGGATCCTGAGAGTTGGGCTGTGTTGCTTGCTACACATTCCCACCCATCAGGAAAGTTTGGCTCTTCCCAGGAAGACAGCATAGGCCTCACAGAGCAGCAGGCTACCATCAATGGCACATTGTCACATGCCAGAGACATCCCAACAACAGAGAGGGCATGGCTCTTCTGCTGAGGGCTGCTCACCAGGTCACTCTCAAGGTGTTGGCACCTAGATGTAGGCCCTGAAGGCGGGAGGCAGCCTGCTGGGCAGCAGCTGGGTCTGCATAGTGTAGAATGGCCCTATGCTGTGGCCCCTGCCAGGTAAGCCTCAGGGGCACTGCTCCCAGCTCCTGGAGTGCTCTCTTCAGCTCACGTACACGAGCATTGTAGGGCAGGTTTTCCACACACACAGTGGCAGCTAGTTGGGTGTCCACCCCCTGCAGGGGGCTATGGGACCTTCCTAGGGCACCTGCTTGTGACTGTGGTATATCCCGGGGTCTCCTGATAGTGCTTGGAGCTGGGCACTGGCTGTCAGGCTCAGCTTGAAGAGCGACATCCTTCCCGGCCCGCTTCTCTCGCTCACGGAGGCTCCTGAGTACTGGGATTTTCGTAAGCATCTCACAACTGACCTGAAAAAGACAGTGACCTCAGTTGGTCTTGGGGTGTCCAGGGAGTAGTCATAACAAGGCCACACCCACACACTCAGGAGGAATTCTGGCAATGTAGCACACCATATGGCTGAAAGGATGCTGAAGGGCCCAGCGCAGTCTTTAGAGAGGTAAGACTCCACTGTGTGCTTCATTTTATTTATTTCTGTGATGCTGGGGGTGAAGCACAGGGCCTCACATAGGCTGGACAAGCATTCAACCACTGCGCCCCACAGCCCAGCCATTTCTCTTTATTTTGAGACAAGGCTTCATCATATTGTCTAGGCTTGTCTGGATGTCAAGCTTGCCATCCTCCTGCCTCAGCATCCACAGTGCCTGGATGATAAGCCTGCAATACTAGGCCAGGCCTAGATTCTATTCCTTAACAGAAAGTCACCAGCCTGTAGCTCTGACCCCACAGCAGCCTAAATGAAATCCTGACATCCTGAAGCTGCCCAGGTTGTCCCTTCATGTGCCACAGTGAGGGTGGACTGGGCCTCTATCTTCCTGGAGGAAAATGCTGGGGTTCCTTTGTGGGCCATTCACTCAGAAGAGACTCCTGCAGTCAGTGGTATTAACACGGGCCACAGAGGGCAATCCCAGCCTACCTCCAGGAGAGTGAGGGCTCCTATGGTACCTGCAGCTGGGATGGGTCCTTTACATGCCCAGGAGCATCTCTTGGGTCAAACTGAGGCCTTGCCATACACACAGTCAGGCAGGTACGACACTGAGTGTGACTCATGTAGCACTCTCTAGCAGTGGGGCACCAAGCTGCTAAATGAACAGCTTGTTGAGCTCAGTGTCAGCCTGGGGCTTTTGCACAGACCACCTGTGGTCCTGCCAAGTTGGTATAGTTGGTCACCAACATCCCAACCACCTGCAGAGGCAATGGAAAGCAGATCAGCATGTGGGCACAGTGTGTCTTGCAGGATGAGCCGGGGGCCTGATCCGTGTGCACAGACACGGCTGGAAGCATGTGGACCATCGCAGCCAGGTTGCCAGTGGGCTGCCTGGCCTGAGCTGGCAGATCAGCCTGACAGCAGAGCCTGCAGTGGGTCAGGAAGCAGACTTGTTCAGTCCTTTATGACACGTCTCATCCATCAGAGACAATCTCTTCTTTAATTTTGGGGGCACAATTGGTAAACAAGCAGTTCCTGAACTGAGAGAACAGCTGCGGCTCCATGGCAGGATTTCTTGGTTTTTTTGTTTGTTTGCTTGTTTTGTTTGTTTTTGTAGTTGTTGCTGCTGTTTTTTTGGGGGGGCGGGAGGGATTCTCACTATATAGCTCTGGCTATCCAGGAACTCACCCTGGAGACCAGGCTGGCCTGGAACTCACAGAGATCCACCTGCTTCTGCCTCCCGAGTGCTGGGGTTTAAGGCATGCGCCACTACGCCCAGCTCAAGGCAGGGTCTTTACAGTGCACACATCAGATCAGCACTCAGGCTCTGGGGTTGCTTTCCTATGAGGCCGAGCAGCACAGGAGCTGCGATGATGGCATCTCCTGATGCTCAGGCTACCATGGAGCCAGGCGTCACTCCTTTCTGGAACAGCCTGTTTTGAGTAGGGAGTGATGACACCCAGCATCGGGTGGTTCACTTCTCCACAAGTCCCAAGTACACTGGCACTGCCATTTTTCCAGCTGCTTACATTTGGGTTAACAGAACGGGGTTGGCGCCGCTGCCCAGGCTGACAGGGCATTCTGTTTTTCCTAGCTGGCAATTAGGAACGGTCATTATGCTTTGTCAATGTGCCGCATGAAATGAAAATTCTACTTGTTAATTAAACAGAAAACAACATTTTTATGTTCTAAAACTAACCGTTCCAGCCTCCAAAAATTATAACTCAGATTTGATTTTCATGTGTCAATCACCTAGAAGTCTGCAATCCCTTATGGGGCCTGGCAGTGCAGGCTTGTACTCCTTGCTACTTGAGAGGCCCAGGCAGTGAACCCTGCTTCCAAAATAACAATCAGCTGGAGGCAGAGGCAGGTGGATCTCTATGAGTTCAAGGCCAGCCTGGTCTACAGAACAAGTTCCAGGACAAGCTCCAAAGCTACACAGAGAAACCCTGTCTCAAAAAATCAAAATTAATGAATAAATAAATAAATAAATAAATGCTCCATACATATAAAAAAAAAATCAGCAAAGGACTGGGAGGTAGCTCAGGAGCAGGGTGCTTACCCAGCATCACAAGTCTCTAAGTCCAACCCCACAGAACTGCAAAAGCAAGAAAAAATAAAAATCTCCAGGGTATGGTGGCACACACCCTGAGGAATGATATCCAAGGCTGACCTCTGGCCTCCACACATGCACACATGAACACAAATGCACACACGTACATATACACACGTACACACACACACACACACACACTTAAAAACACTACCATGAGAACCACTACAGTAGGCCATGCCAGCCACAGTAATGACCCACCTTGGACCAGATGATCCCTGTTGGCTTTGGGCGAGCACAGCCTGTAGCAATGACCCTGGTGGGAGTGATGATGTAGTCGACGGTGAGATCGTGGTCCTCCAGAAGAGCCTCAGGGATGTCAACGACCTGCACAGGGTAAGGCGATGACTAGTCAGGTTACAGCAGGGCCCTGAAGGAACTAAGCAACTGGAGAGACAATCTTCAGTGCCTCATCAATCAATACCTCTCACAGCATGATGCAAGAATAGGTATTGTGGAATATCACTTTAACTAGGCAAAGCTGTGTTACATTTGTTTAACAATGTAAACGTGTGTTGCTGTTTCACCCTGCCTGCCTAAGGTGCCTGATTAGTCTAATAAAAAGGTGAACAGCCAATAGCTAGGTAGAGGGACAGATGGGGCAGAGAGAACAAGTAGGAGGAGGGATCCAGGCTCAAGAGGAGAGCGAAGAGAGAACAATGGAGAAAGAGAGGGAGATGCCTGGGGCCAGCCAGCCAGCCACGGAAGAAGCAGGAAACATAGGACATACAGAATGAAAGAAAGGTTAAAATAAGTTATAAGAACTAGTGGGACAAGCATAAGCTAAGGCTGAGCACTCATAACTAATAATAGGTCTTCGTGTCATGATTTAGGGCTGGCAGTCTGAGAAAGCCTACTACAAGCAGGTGTCTCAGTCACCCCTCCCTCTCCTGGAGCGGCAGAGAGAGGTCCCAGTGACACATCTGCAGGACATACCTGGCAGTCATGGACAATGGTGACGACCGGGGTCCCTTCATGGACAGCTCCCATCGACACCATCATGGCATATTCAAGATCGGCATAGCCTTCTCCCTTCCCAATTCGCCAGCCTAAGAGACAAGGCGGGGGCACAGCAGAAGTGGGTTCCTGTCAGGCCTCTGTGGAAAGGATGGGATCTAGTGTTCCTGTTGTCCACAGCCACCCACAAGCAGCCCTGGAACACGAACCCATGGGCACCAAACAATCAAAGTGCACAGTGAGTAGGTGAGTCTCAGAGGCCACAGGGGGTCAAGCTCGCACTGGTGTGCCGGTCTTGTCAGCAAGACCCAGTGACAGCAGCCAGGTGCTGCGGCCCAGCTGCAATCAGCACTCGGAGGCTAAGGTGGAAGGACGGAGAGCTAGTCAAGTTCTGAAATCCAAGAGCTAGTCAAGTTTTGAAATCCAAACCAAGCCATGAAAGGTCAGCGTGTGAAGACACAGAAGAGAGGTCTACTCCGAAGGGCAGGTGTAGAACTGCCTGCCTTAGGAAGAGAAGCCACATGCAAAGAGGAGGCCAGGCTCAGCGGGGCTGCATGGTCACAGGCCTACGCAGGTACAAAGGACCACAGCAGTCAGCAAGCACTAACAGTCTCCGGCTCCCAGTGCACCTGGGTTCTCCTCACCTGGAGTCTGGGTACCATCCCAGCATCACCCCAGGAGGAAGCACACCACCAAGATGCCTCTCTAAGATAGGCCTGCCTGAGCTCCTCTGACGGAAATGCGCATGCGAAGGAACAAGACAAAGACAATGGGACAGAAGGGCAGCAGACAGTATGTGCAGCCTACACAGCGGGGTGAGCTGAGAGGAGGTCAAAAGACAGGCAGGAGGCCCTACTGTTAGTGTCAACTGTCAACTTGACAGAGTCAAGCATCACCAGGGAAACAGGCCTCCATAAATGCCTGTGAGGATTATCCAGATTGAATTAGTTGAGGTGCAAGACTCACTCACTATTCTACGGTTCTCATGAGATTCTGGACTGACTAGAACAGGACTATACAAGTGACCAGTGCAGTGGCCGAGGTCAGGCATGCAGAGCCGAATGGCTGTCAAGGGGAGAGGGCACAGGGCAGGTTTCAGGAACACCGACCGACAGACCAGAACAGCCTGTCTCCAGCTTACCTTTCTCAGACACAGCAACAGACCCCACCACAATTAAATCCAAGAGGACACTGGAATCCAAGCTCACAGGGACACTGAAGTTCCGCACACCCTATAAAGGGAGATGGGAGGCTGAGCTCATGGTCTCAGAGCAGTCAGAGTGGATGTGACTCCCACACTACCCTACAGGGGGCAGTATCCTTAGACAGCCAGTTCCAGGAACAATTTGAGGGTGTGTCTTCTACAACCCCTAACCCAGGAAGATGGCCAGAGGGAACTAACCACACAAAGTCACAGAACACTAATGCCAAAAGAGCACCATAGGTAGAATCAGGTGGGAGCCACACACACCAGGCCAGACCCTGCTGCATCACAGGACCTTCATGGCACAAGCACCCCTGTGTGGCCACAGCTTCATGCAAGGCACTCTTGCTCCTGCATATGTACCCCAAGTACACCCACTCATCCTGATGATCAGAGGCCTGTACACAAAGTGTGAAGGGACCGCACCTGTGTAGTAGGTCAGAGACCCGGCAAGTCTCTTCTGGGATCAGTGCACAGCCAGGATGGGTCTCCCTGGAGCACATCACAGTGCATGCCTGAAGCATCCACCCTGTTGGAGCCTTGTGCCGTCCCTCTCAGTGGCCATGAAAATAGGTTTCTCTCCTCAGACCTCTGACCTGGCCAGTGTGAGTTGGGACTAGACTTTTTAACTTACCCTCCCTCAACAGAAGATGATGGCTGGCTCCAGCGTGTGCTGCCGGCCAAGCCAGTGAGCCTGCAAGGAGGCAGCAGTCCCAGGAGGAAGTGAGATGAAACACACCCACCCCCCTCTGAGTGCTGCATAAGATGTGTACAGTATATATATTTTTTTAAGTGAGCTGCCTCTCCCCCTTCAAATCCAACATGCCCAAAGGCCTCAGGACCGACCTCCCTCTGCTCTGCAGACCCAGAGAGGTTCTGCTTGCAGTTCATCCCATTTCCTGGATCCCTGGCTTATCCCAAGGCCTTGTCCTATCAGTTTTCCAGCTCCTTTTTTTTTTTTTTAAAGAAATCAAAAATAAAAAAAAAAAAAAAAAAAGAAAGAAAAAGAAAATAGATTTCTCACTGCCTGAGCTGGGGCCCAGGACTGACCACAGCCCTGTCTCTGAGAATCCTGAGCTGTGGGCTTGGGATTAACCAGAACTATGGTTTTATCTTACTTTTCATCTTTTTTCTTTTTCTATTTCCTTCAGTGCTGGGATGGAATCTGGGGCCTCACACATGCTGGGGAAGGGCTCTAGTGAGCTGAATTCCACCTCATCCCAATATATTTTAATCTTTATTTTGAGATGCAGTCCTGCTATTATGCCAAGGCAGGTATAGATCAGCAGCCCACCTACCCCAGCTTCCCAAGAGGCTGATTCCAAATGTGCACCACCAAATCCAGCCCTCCCTAACTTGATCCTCTACACACACATATTTTATCTTTACAGCATACTGTATTTTTGTAAGCCATAGTCAATTCTATTTTTTTTTAATAAGAAAAGTTATCAAAAAATAAAAAGTCATTCAACCTCAAGGTAAAATCCCTTTACAAGGGATAAGTAAAATGACATGTGGTTTATGGTTCTTAAAAAACAAAACAAACAAAAGAAAAAGTATCACATGTTATTTAATGTAAGATGCAAATCCTGGTCCTCTAACACATCAATGAATTTACAGACTCCAGTTTAGCTGGACTGTGAAGTGTCTGATGACCTGTAATCATGCTCCTGTCAACAGTTACAACTGACAGGCACTTTCCAGGCTGCTCAGCAAAGAGGGCCCATCCTGCCCTCCACTGCATCATCTAAACAGGTGGGAGCAAGCACAGGTGCACAGCACCAAATCTACCACAAGAGGGCACCAGAGTGCCTGAGGCTGGGTCTCACCAGCTCTTGAACAAGCACTTCTAACTAGCCGAACCATCTATTCAAATATCTACTGCATGGGCAGAACTGCCGACTACTTTAACACTGCTCTCGTGGCTTTGTGTAAACTCCACAGCGTTCTACTTTACAGTAAGCTGACTCATGAGGACGGTCCCCCAGGGAGGGGCTTCTAGCACTCACCTGGGAGGTGGCACATTTCCTCAGTATGTCTTTAGTGGCTCCAGGAGGTGGTGTGATCTTATTAAACAGCCCTGTCCTCAGTCGTGGTGTTGGGACCAGCAGGGTCTTTTTGCTCTTTGAGGGAAAAGACAATCAATTACACAGCAAATGCATGTTTTCCCCAGGAAAAAAGGGAATCTCAACTAAGGAACCTGAGCACACCTGGGCCACTGGGGGACTGCTGGTGACAGTACAGTGTCCATCCCCAGTGTCCCCTCCCATCAGCAATGGCTCCCGATGCTCCTTGCTGTCCTCACTGCTGTGTGGGGTGTCACTCAAGTTCAAACACCATCTCACTGCCTGGGAAGTGAGGCTGACACTTCTGTGCCTCCAGGAAGCCTCCTTGAATCTCATGGGCCAGATCCTGCTCAGCTGAGAGCACCAGAGTAGGAGTTCCACACCACTGTTCCTCTCAGCACAGAGGCCTTATGACCTTCCTTAGCACACAGTGTGGAAGGCATCCTGCATAGCTGAGGCTTCTGCCACATAATGTGACAGCAATGGGGGACCAGCAAGTCACTCCACGGCATCTGGCAGTCCCAGGCTGGTTTCCAAAGCCCCC
>CABHPP010095752.1:0-20775 GCA_902168425.1 Peromyscus attwateri
CCCCCCCCGCCTGCCCAGGAAATGTTTTGATGTTAATAACCAATGATATAAACTCAATATAATTAAATATAAACATGCAAATCCTCTCTCATACCAGATACATTTCTGTTACTCAGAAGTCTCATATAGGCGGTGGCCATTGTTTTGTGTGCTGAAGACAAGGGAGTATTATTTTATTGTCATAGAACTTTTACTATAAAGCATTGACAACTTAAACGCCCAGAATCAGGACAAATAACATGATTTTTCAACTTTGTGTCTTCAAACTGACCGATGCTTCCTTAACATGTTTGACCTGTACGACAGTGCAGCACCAGCTCTGGGATGGTACATGGGATCAAAACACAATGCAGGGCTTTCATTTTTAAAGACACTAACTAGAAAATATGTCTATGATAGGTAACAATATTCAGTGACAATGACCCACTCCAAATTGACGAAAGTAGAGAAAGTGAACACCAATGTGGTTTCAGAAGAAACCGAGTAAAAACTTTATGTAATGGTAGAACAGTGACTATATATATTTTTTTTTACTTGAAAGAGTTCGTTCAAGCAAAACAAATTTGTAAGTTACCCCTACATCAAAAGATACCCAAAGCTCCACTGAGGGAATGTGAAGGGTATCTCTGTAGGATGGCCCCAGAATACAGTGTTAATTACCTAACCATGGGTCTTCTAGGAAAACTGTGCATCTGTGTTGTTATTTCTAATCTGTCTTTTCTCTGTATTCTTTCTACATGTCTGTTTTATTCATATTTTTCCTCATGAAACTCACAGCTAATTTTTCAATTTTAAAAAATTATGTATAAAATGATATCACAGGCTGGCAGTGGTAGCACATGCCTTTAATCATAATACTTGGGAGGCAGAGACAGGTGGATGTCTGTGAGTTCAAGGCTAGGCTGGAGCCTGGTCTACAGAGTGGGTTCCAGGTGAGCCAGGAATGTTATACAACTCCTCACCAAAAACCAAAATCCAAAATCCAACAAACAACAAAAATCACAGATTTTTGTCTTGGATATCTTTGGTTTCAGTAAAATTGATTTCCATTATAATACCTAATATTTTATTAAATGCATTAACAGTAATTTATCTAAGAATTCTTCTGTAGGTCACCAAACTGACCTTTCTCCTCTTTTCTCTCTGTTTCCTCTCCTTTTTTCTTCTCCACATTTCCTCCGTTTCCCTGATTCCTTTTTCCTTTCCTCTCTCCATTTCTCCCTTTCTCTCACACACATAAAAGTACTTATTTACACACTATGGCTATATATTATCTGTAAAATACATATTATAATATATTTTTCCTCCAGTCTCAACTGTGAATCTCAGGCCAGGTAATGAGTCGTTCAGTCGCCTGCTGAGGATCAGTGTTGAAGCCCATGATCAAACAGAGGCCCTAGAAGAAACCACAGGTTTAAAATGAATAAGCAGCAAGAACAAAAAAACTAAAGCTTCTTTTCCAACCTGACAGAGATCAGGAAAGGGAGAGAGCTCCTGTCTGTTATTCTTCACAGTTATTTGGGTTATAAGCTCCTATGCTTCTGTTACCAAATTTAAAAGATGAGCAGGAGAAATAAATCATTTAAAGAGAAGTGACACACAGATAAGTTTGCTCAATCTTCGTGTTGATCACAGTTCTGTTGTGACCAGCTCAAAAACTGTCCCTACCCTTGCTTATTTGGAATTCAATAAAAATGGAAATAAAAATTATAATTTCTGTGATCAATCATTACCATGGAACTTTTATGATAAGAAATAAAATGTTTGGAGTATTTAGGATAGGCTTACAAAATGTCCTTTCTGTTGGGGTTAAGGATTGAGAAATGTACACCTGGTAATATGGCAATTTTGACATCTGATCACTTGAATCCTTGTTGGAAGCTATTAGTATCTCACAAAGTAGAGACCAGGATATCATTATTTCCAATCTTACTTGCATTTTTCACACTTGGAATTTGTGATGCTGTGAAGGAAATAAAGATTCATTCACACTAATGTTGCTTTAAAATTATTTTAGTCCTACACCTGTCTCCTTTAAAAAAATCATTCATACTATTTATCCCTTTTGCTCTCATAAGATGAATTCCTGTGGTATAGCTGTAAATATTTTATGTTATTTTAAAATGTTGTCAAGTGCCTAGTATTTTAAAGTAGATAAAATGAGTATCCCCAAAGTTACATTAAAACTTGGAGGAATATATGTTACATGAGATAGAGAAAATCGCTGACTAGAACTCCAAATCTACACATACTTTTAGTTTACTTGAGTTATCCCAGGATCTAGCATTTTTGTCAAAACATCTAACAAGATGAAAATTGAAACGCAGACGTAACTAATCCAAATTGTTGAGACTATTCTAGAATTCATCCATGAGAATTACAGGGCAAAATTTAAGAAAGGATGCTAAATCAAGCTGGTAGAAGTTTCACTTAATTGGTTTACTCCTCAGAGGTCTCACTGACAATGTTCTGTAACTTTTCACAAATATTCCAACAGTGAAAATGACCTATGACTCTTAGAGTCACTGTAGTTGGCAATGGTGGGAAATACATTCATGGATGTGACACTTCGTTATTGTAGGTCGGGCATGAGGGACAGACGATATCATTAGCAAAAAGTACTTCCAAAGCTGCTCCTTTTCCAAGTTCTGGTTCACTAGTTTTCGAACTACATTATGGATCAAGAAGCAGTAAAAGATAAATCAGTGAGAAACCAGAACCAAGAAAGCTCAGTTACACGTTATTTGTTGAGAAAAACTGTTCGTGCAAATATTTTTTAAGGTTTACTTGTTCATTTAGTTTTTTTCTTCATTTTACATACCACCCAGTGTTCATGCAAATATTTTTGAGATGACTTCCTTAGATAGGGCCTGTTCAAAATCTCATATCATGCTAAACAGATAGGGATGGGACTTCAAATGTGAAACATGGAAAGTGCAGAGCAATTTACAGGAAGATATTTGGTTTGCATCATATGTATGTGATACAAAAAGCCAAAAAACCCATAATTTTTGAAAGTGGATTTGTGTAAAGACTTTCATGTCAAAAGCTCTGCATCTTGAATTACCCAGTGGACTGACCAAAGCAAGCTGGATACCCTCTTATACAGTATGGGAATTATACCATGTTATATCCCAGGTCTTAGACCATTAAAAAGCCCTTTCAGATAATGTAATTTTAAAGTTTCATAGTAAAAATACATTAAATGGCGTTGAGGGTTTTGACTCATTTGTTTTGGTTTGTCTCCTAGCACAAAGGATCAAACAGGATCTCAGCATAGTTGGTACACACACAGCACATCTCCAGCCTTAACAGGAATTTTGTAAAACATTTTATGTAATGTTAGCAAATCTATTGAGTCATATTAATAAGTATGTTACCTTTCTAAAGAAATAAAAATATAGGCATAAAGGCAAAAGTGTAAGATTACTTTGTTTTAGCTTACCAAATACCAAATATGATTTGTTCTTTGTCATTAAAGAAACCAAAAAGGGCTAGAGCTAGAATTGTGTGGTTTGTTTCCTAGTACCAAACAATTCTATGAAATCTATACTGTGTGATTGGTAAAAGAAAAACACAAGCCAAAGTCTCACCATATACATACTTCTATAAAACCATGAGATGATTTTTAAATATGTTAATATAAGCATACATATGTGTATATGTGTGTATATATGTGTGAATGTACATATAAGTGCATAGACATGCACTATAGTCTTTAGCCATAAGCCTTTATGATGTTATCACCTCCAAGAAAGGCTCCTGATGGTTTTAAACATTATTGCTTATAAATAGTTTTTCAATAACTGAAAAAGATGCTAGCATATTAAGCATGGCAATGAACGAAGATGAATGCATGTCCCCTTTTTTAAGGAATGCAGTTTGGTGTCACCTGCTTGTCAGTAGCAATGCATCACACACCGATTTTCATTCTCTGTGCAGTGGCAGTTTGGTCAGAGTTTGTTATTGTACTCAAGGGACCACTCTCCTTGTCAGATACTATTCCATCTTGAACTGAGTAAATAGCCTTGGAGAATTTCTGAGCTGTAGAACCAACTCTTGGGTGACTTTCTTTCAGAATGTGATGTGCAATAGTTAGGAATCAAAGCTTAGGATTATTACAGTTTTTAATAGTTTAATAAACAACATCCCATTGCCATAGTGTGGGAGAAATGGTAGATAATCACAAGTATACATGCGGTTTAACCTTTGAAACTGAATTTACATTTCAAGTATTTATGTTAGCAATCATTTAAAACATTTAAAGAAATGAAATTAAGGTCACAGATCATCAGAATTCTGTTATGTTGCTAATTTGTGTTTTCCCTACGGTGAACTGAATAAAGATGAAATGGATATCACCACATACTGATGCAAGAATGAACAAGTTAACAAGAGAGAAACCAGTTTGTATTTAACTAAAGATAAAACTTTTGAAGCCGATATTTTAGGTAAATATAAGTATTAACATGCGGACAGTGATGCAATTTGTTACCAAAATCCTGAGACCTGTCAGGAACAATGATTAAGCCATCAACCTGTGTTATGCATGACTCCTCTGTAACCTGGGGTAAACTGTTTAACCTCATCAACATTTGAATTATCCATCTAAAAGCATAATGAGAATCTCACAAAGCTACTGAGAACATTTGGAAAACTGCTTATTGTCCTTAGAATGCAATATGAAGACAAATACTATAATAATTGACAATTGTAATAGGGCTCAGGACACACTAATTTAAGGGAATACGTCACACTGACATTAGAGAAAACAGAATTAGGGATGCCCACCTCATTTTTCTTCATGCAGCTTCCCTGATTGTGTCTTGCTCATTAAAGAGCACCCTCCTTATACATTGAAAGGACAAGACATCGCTAAGTACAAATACAGTTGAACATGTTTGTTTAAGAAGGAAGAAAACTGAAAAAGCATGCTGCTGAATGCCCTCAACCACCAGTCATCATAACATCCTTAGTCCAACCAAACATTTCTGGGCTGATCTACATTTCTAAATCACACCCAGCCTAAAAAACATACAATTTCCCTACTTCATCTGGCTCTTGTTTTCAATAGGTTCCCATGGCATGTACAATTTATATTTTAAATTTCTATGTTTTCTTTTATTAACTGTTTATTTTTCTTTTTAAGACTTTCCCTTGAACCTATACTTTTGTGAGGAGGGAAGAAAGTTCTCCTACATCAGGCCGTACTTTACGCCCTTCCAATACATACTCCATTAAACCCTTCAACACTAGCCTTCCAATTGGTCTTCCCAGTGCAGAACCCACTAACACTGTGTGGTGAACTACCAAAAGTAGAAAGTAGGGAAGCTGGTATGATGAAGAACACCTGTAATCGAAGCACTGGGGAGATAACAATGTGGGGTTTGGGAATTCAAGGTCATCCTCAGCTATACAGCGGTTTCAAGTTTGAGATACACAAAAACCCGTCTAAAAAAGAAAGATGAAAGAGAGACAAAGATTTAGAGATAGAGACAGACAGACAGACAGACAAAAGACCCCTTCTCCAAAAATTAAAAATTACAGTCTACTGGGGCTGAAGCCATGGCTACATAGTTAAGAGCCTAGAGCTGTTCTTTTATCTAGAGCAGCGTTTCTCAACCTGTGGGTTGCATATCAGATATTCTGCATCTCACATATTTATATTGTAATTCATAACAGTAGCAAAATTACAGCTATGAAGCAGCAATAATATAATTTTATGGTGGGCACTACAACATGAGGAACTGTATTAAAGGGTTGCAGCATTAGGGAGGTTGAGAACCACTACTCTAGAGGATTTGAGTTCAATTCCCAACTCTCACATGATAGCGTATCTCCATTCTTGGGGACACTATGTAATCTTCTGGTCTCACTCATGTGGTGTCCATGGGCACCCTACACACTTGGTACATCAATAAACAGGCAGAGAAAATACCAATAAACAAAATGAAAATGAAAATAATTCATTGGGGCCTGGTGAGATAACCCGACACAATGTTGAGACTGGAGTTTGGATCCTCAGCATCCACAAAAAGGCAGAGGAATGCTGGCAGCCCCATTGAACTCAGGAGCTAGATATGCGGGATCTATAAGGCTCAGCTGCCTTGCTAGACAGACTGAAGAGGGCAAACAAAACTACTAGTACCAATCCAATTGTGAGTGTAAAATGGTAACATATTATTTTCATATTAAACTAATTCTAGTCCAATTTCATTTATTTACCTTTATATTACTGATTAGTTGTAACTAAACTTTTTCCCTACATATTACATTTTAAACTGTAATGTACTTAATCTGAACACATACTCATGCTAATATATAAAATTTTGGAATCTATGTGCATATATATGTACGCACAGATAAATATATACAATAAGAATTATACTAAAGGGTGGCCTGTAGAATATAGTTCCATATTGTGAAGAATATTATAGAATAACAAATATTGCAAAGTCATGTAGTAGTACATTTTTCAGAGATTCAAGGAAATGCAAAGAACAACCAAGTGTGGTGACCATAGGATCACAAGTTCAAGTCCACAGTGTTCATGAGCATTGTGCCAGCCAGAGCCATACAGTGCAACCCTGTCTCAAGTCATCAGTAAGTTAATAAGTTCAAGCACGTATTACAGACACGGATTACATTGCCTACAAGAGAACAAGCTGGGATAAAGAAGCAAGATGCACTTGATGTGTGTCAGGAAACTCTTCCTAGAGATTCACAGCACTGAAGGTAACAGAAAATTTCTGTTTTCTGTCACGACATTCGTTCACCCGATAACTGGCATATTAGCATAACTAAAGACACAGAGTGAAAACAACAAATTCCGGAAACTGTCTTATGAAATTTTACACGGTTCCAAAAAATCTCAGTGGGAAGGAAATGAATTCTAAGAGAGAGAATGGGTGACTATTCACCACAGTCAACAAAAGGAAATGCAGAACTCTCATTCAATGGTCTCTATGGAGAAAGAAGCAATGGAAAATAATTGGCACTATAAAAGTTGTATTTTTGTAATTCAAAATTGCTACTTTATTTAATATTCTAGAGAACAAGAGACAATGTACAGCTTAATATTACTCTGCCAGAAGCGGAATAACTTGGAAGAATTATTACTTAAAAATCAGAAGTCAGTTGTTACTGTATTCTTCAATATGGAAAATGTTACTGAGTGTTTCACAGAAGCCAAGAGACAGGATGCTCTTGACTACACGCAAGGCTCTAGCACTTTCTCTTACCCTATGAAGTGTTTGACAGCCTACAACTCTCCCTTTTTGTAGGACACTAAGAGGTAAACTCATCTGTCAGGAGAGTACTGTGCAATCCAGGCTCTGCAGAGCAGGAAATGTTGAGTTCCTTACCAGGCTGTCAAAAGTTCACCTGCTCTCTGTTTCCTACAGACTTTTCTACAGTTTTATGACTCCAGTTGTAAAAGCATCTGTAAGGCTTTTCAGCAATTAGTCTCCTGGGGACTTGTTAATCGGGTCCTGTCAGACAGCTAATATTTATGACAATGGAAGGTAAATGGTCTGTTGAAATGCAGCCCGCTAATCATTAATTTCACTGCTCAGAGGGAGAATCACAGTTTACATATTCCCTTTGAAAAGTGTTAAAAATGTATGCATGGGATTCTAAAAATGGGCTTTAAAATACCCAGAGGTCTTTTTGTTGTTGTTGTTAACAGGATTACATAGGAAAAAAAAAAACAATAAAAGCAAACCAATTCCAAGTATTTCATAGGTTTCTATCACAAGAAACAGTTCTCATTTTTTTATAATAAATAGCAATTACAATGACTATAAAGGACCCCTGCATCCTAAACATTTTTGAAATGAAAAAAAAGTACAGAAATTAAGTTCCAGTATATTTCTTTTGTATTTGTATTTTTAAATCACAGTAAAGATTAACTTTCATTATGGCATTAGGAAAACACAATTGTTTTGGTTGACTCGCCTCCCCTCCCTTCTGCCTCATCCCTCTGGCTTCTCTGTTGCTTTGTGCCCACAGTAACCACCATGCTGCTCATGTGTCCTATCGCCCTCCTCCTTCTTAGACATCTCCTTGTATTGTTTCCTGGATACTTCTCTAACCTCACATCCCATTCCCACACTAACATCCACATATACACATATATAAGCATTGAAACCTAGGATTTGCATTTGAGATAGAACATGCCGTATGTTTCCTTCTCCATGTAGATCACCTCAGTGGATATAGTATTTCTATGAGTTCATGGACCTCCCTGACTAAAATGCCCTCATATATTCAATGCTGTTTTATTTATTTTTTATTGGATCACCTTGACTCTATTAAGACATGAATGTATTAAGTCATGAATATATTGTCATAAATATGTTGTCATGTTCTTGTCTTCCCTCAAGTTAATCCTTCTTGATATTTCTACATTCTGTATATTTCTACATTACAAACTGGTAAAGTTATGTTCTTATGAGAACTGTAAAGGATTGAGGTAAGTGTGGTTTCTTAAAATTTTAATTTCCATGTTTAGGACACTTAGGCAAGAGAACTGTCCTGAGGTCAGGGCCAGCCTGTATTGTACCCTGTCTCAAAATTGAACAACACGATATACACATATATTTCCCCAAACAGTTCACAAATATTCATAGTATTGAAACTTGAAGTTTTTAAGTATATGTTTAGGATGGGTGGATATTTCAGGAGATAAAATTCTTGCTATTGAGAAAACCTGTTGGGTTTTAATATGCTTTCTTCACCACATATCATTATCAGTAACTAAATAGATCAGGTTTGGAAGCAGGGCTTCTTTCTGCACTAGCTGGCTACTCCACGCAACTACCTGAAGTCACACCTCATCTGCTAGTTAAGACACTTTTGCAAATTTGCTATAAATCGTCAAATTAGAGAACATTGCACTTCCCACTTCATCTATGAAGAAGAAAGAGCCAAATAAAAATAATTAAATCTCAATGCTCATGAATTCATGTCAAGAAACATGAAACCACAGTTTCTACTAGGGAGAAGTTATAATAGAATTAAATTAAATTTAATAACCATAAGATCATTTGATTTGATTTGAACAATTCAGTGAGGAAATCAAACACAGACAGTGAAATTTGTTCCACTACTCTCAAGTAATTTAACAGACTGTATTTAACGTATCAAAAATAGATTTAGCTATAAATGTATATGCACATACACAAATACATAGTGGTAAGCACATACAGCAGACAGCTACACTCAGGGAACAGCTCCCCTGTTGGTTCTTTCAATGAAAATACAGTCGTTTTATATAGTAATATGTTTTGACAGTATTAGAAAAATATCGACATTAAGCAAATTCTGTTTTGAAGGCTGGTCATTTCTCTAATGCAGATATCCCAATATTCTTATGATTTCCTAATTAATCTAAATCTTGACTTCTGAGAAGTTTGAACATTTACCCGTGATTCTTCTGTACTTTGGGGCCTTCATCAAACCCTTAATGGAACAACTTCTTGGCTTCATAACCTCAAAGGAAAAGTGAATGGGGTAGGGCAAAAAGGATGAAAAAATAAAACTTTAAAGCAACAGAGGAGAGTAACTGCCAAATAATTCTTTTAACTATCCTGGAACCAGATGAACCCATAGCTGAGGCACTCAGTGTCCCAAATATTTCAGTTAAATCGTCTTTGTGATGATTAAAACTCTTATGTACTGGCTGTAGGTATGGTAATGTTAGTAAAATTCCTGACATGCACGCCTGAAGAGCTGAGTTCAAAAACCCAGATGTCAACTCCTATGAAGCCTGGCGTGGCAGCATTCTATGTCATCTCTGCATTCCTGCAAAGACATGGGAAACAGAGAACCGACGAGAATCCTGGGACTCCAGTCAGTCATATACAGCAACAAGCAGTAAAGAGAATGGGCATGTGCATGTGTGTGCATTCGTGCAGACACACACACACACACACACACACACACACACAGAGAGAGAGAGAGAGAGAGAGAGAGAGAGAGAGAGAGAGAGAGAGAGAGAGAGAGAGAGAGAGGTGGGGGGGGGGAAGACAGAGAGACACACAGAGAGAGATTCTACATACAAACAACTGTTTACTAAATTGATATGTTGGAAAGAGAGAGCTTAGAGATGAAGTGACGGTTCTGTGGCTAAAAGTACTTGCTTTAGATTCAAGAAGGGAGCTCGGATCATGTAATCCATTCAACAAAACCAGCATCCCACAAGCACCTCTCTACAGCTCAAAGAGATCCAGTGCCTACTTTTAGCCTCTATATGCATGCAAAAAGTTGTGTATTAGCCAAGTAATATACTTTGCAAACACACAGATAGACAGAAAGACAGACAGACAGACACACACTCACAGATACATAGAATAAATCTTTAAAAGAGTGCCTTTTTACTTAAAAATGATTTTCATTTATTATTCCATCAAGTTAAACATTAGATACGCAGAATATACTCCAAGAATTCAATTTTATAGTTTATTAAACAAGATGAGTTATCAAGCTCATTATTATAATACAGAAATAAAAATGAAAGGAGACTAGCTTCCAAGAGTATTACCTATGTTCCTGTGAGAGAATAGTACTAAGAAGTATATGAGCTGTGAGGGTTAATCATCAGTCAGCATCTTCATCAGAAGTAGTGGTATTTTGCTCTGCCTATGACCTTGGGCTGTAAGGCCCTAAGGAGGCAACTCTTCCTGCCTTTGTACTTGACCTCTTATAAGGAAAGGGAGAGTGGTTATTAAGGTCTTTTTTTTTTTTAAACTTTATTCTCTAGTGATCTGACACCAGACAGCCTGGGAATTGAACCCAGTTCCTCTGGAATGTCAGTCAGTGCTCTTATCCATTGAGCCATCTCTCTCCTCTTGAGCACCAGATAATGTGATAAATCCACAGGAGTCTGTGTAAGGAGTATTAGGGAAATTTATTAGGGTAAATTGAGGAAATACGCTCATGAATACAGAACGGAGTAGACAGCTGAAGTCATCCCCTGATCTGACCTGGAACAAATTGATCCAGCAGTTCAATCACACCAGGAAGCAGGGATCAGGGAGAAGGGGCTATGATCCTTCTCCCTTTCCTTTTAAGAGGTCACAAACAATGGCAGGAAGCACTACTGCCTTAGGGCCCTTTCGCCCAAGGTCATGCGCAGAGCAAATACCACTACAATCAAACCTTATTTTAAGATGAATAATTAGTATTTTCAGTAGGTAGTAATACATGTGCTCATTATGTATCCCTATTTTCTAAGTTGTCTGAGAATTTGAGAAAACAACACAGATATAGTTAGAGGAATATGAGACAGAGGGAGAGATTATTCAAAAGCAGACCCTGAGAACTTAAGACTGTACTGAAAGTTAATGCTTCTGCATTTTGGTTATATCTAACTTTTTCATCCAAACCTCTGAATTCTACTCTGCTAACACTAAGCCAGGTTGGTGCCATGTGTCATCTAACCTATGAGCCAGGCTACTTTTCTCTTATATGGGGACTAAATAGAGATGCACAGAAAGTGTTCAAAGTAGATTGAGAAAGGAAAAGAAAAGGAGGCCAATTCTACTCCAGACAGCTGGAAAATCAATAGACAAGAATTGGATCTAGAAAGGTAACTAAAGATTTAATTTAGAGTTAGGAAGATAGTGAGTGAGGAGAACTTATCTTCTGGGTTCTACCAAAAAATGGGAGAAAAAATTTAACAAGTAATCCAGAAAAAGTCAGGTGTCTATGATGAATCTCACAGCAGTGGAATCTATTCTGGGCAGTCTGGAGTTTATCTGAGGCAGCCATAGATTGGCAAAGCAGGGTGCAGGGGACAAGCCATGCTGTTCACTACCCAAGTCCATCCACAATTTACAATCAGAATTCCTTTGTAAGGCAATTGTTATGAACTCTTTTCATTTAATATCTGTTTTTCCTCCAACAGAGATGCTGTTGTAGTTCACAGGAAGTGAAAAATCACATATGATCTCTCAAAGTCAATCATGAGACACTCACTTTCTGCAAAAGCAACCTATCTTTAATGGGAGCACAGCCTTTTCAATATGAATTATCCCTTCTTTATAATTTTATGATATGTAGATGTCAATTTACTTTGTAAATATGTTAGGAATTTAAAGTCAATATCTCAAAATTGTAAGATCTATTAATTTATATTATAAACATAAGACCTGAAAATTTGTTTTCTAAGAAATTTGGTTAAAAACCTAAAGAATTTTTTAAAATGAAGTAAATATAGCCTTGTATTGATAATGGTAATTAGGTCAATGATGAAAGGCATGGACAATGGCCATCCCATAAGAATATATAGTAGAGGTCTGGGGAAAAGATTCAATCAGAAAAGTGCCCACCAGGCAAATACGAGGACGTACATAAACGTCTGGGCACAGTGCTATGTGCCTTTAACCCTGGTGCTGCTGTGCTGAAAGAACCAAGGAATCAAGACAGAAAGATCCCTGATTCATTCGATAGACGGTGTAGTCAAATAGATGAGATCTGGGAGATTTTGGAGGCTGAGGAAGGGGAAAGGTTGTAATTAAATTATAATGTCAAAAAATAAAACAAAAAGAAAGTAAATGTACCACACATTTAACACAATAACAACACACCCATATACACAAAGAAAGATTGCATAGTAAAGTCAAAAATCCATTATCTAATAAATTGTACCCAGTAGATTTCTCAATTACATGATATTGTTTGGGGCTAAACAATCCTACTACACTAACAATCGCAGAAAGTATAGTGCACAGAATTGTGTACACATGCAATGCTTGAGAATGGTGAATGGTTATGCTGCCGTGGTGTTCAATGAGCTACATCTTATCACACTGTTTCTTCTTATTAAAAAGGTGTAAATCATAAGCTTCCTGTCCTTTTGGCTGGGAAAAGTCTCATGGACCTTGTTTAACTAGACATATCTTTCATCAGTCCCTTTTCTGGTTGATTTACACCTGTGTTTCTTTCCTCTTCATATCTTTACACACAATAGGCTATGACAGGATCAATATTATGTAGGTGTCTAGTAATCCATGCCATTTTTGTTTGTGCTTGTACATTCTGATGTTTTTACAGTGATGATTTTCCCTCACAGAGCATCACTAGAGTGAAATCCAGTAATCAAGGGGCACAAAACCATACTTGTGTGTGTGTGTGTGTGTGTGTGTGTGTGTGTACATCCATATACTCTTCATGTAAGCACAAATATAGGCCAAATGTTCAGCCATTTCATTTTGTAAAGACTGACAGTTCACAAAATGTTTCAGAGGATTTTATAAGATTTCAGATCTCATACAGAGTCAAGAGGAAGTTATTTTAATATTTTTTTCAGATATAAAATGTGAACAACCTGATAGAGTACAAAAAAAAATCTTTGTTATTTCTCTTTTCTTATTCTTTACATTAATTAGATAAGAAATGAATAGAGATGTATGCAAATCAATTGTCCTTTTCTTTTTTTTAATCTCAGTCATTCATTAACACCATATATTCGCAACCTGGATTGGTATTGCAAGTTTATGTTTCATTTGACTTGAGTTATATTTTTATACCATATGGAATTCCTTCTTCAAAATAGATGTGAATGGATGCCCACAAGCACTCTGTTTGAGCACAAGTGGTACTCCATCTGAAGTTGCAACAAAATGAAAATATTTCTATTTTTACTTTTCATTAAATTTTATTATTTTTATTACAAAGGGCTCATTCATACCTATTACAACATCTCAATATATATGAAATAGCTTCTACAATATTTGATCACATATTTTAAATCCTTCAGCATTTTGTAACTTTTCTTCTTAATATTTTCATTCTATATTTCTAACTCCTCGTAAAGTGTTTGTTTTCTGTCTTCCACACCGGACCAGTGTTCTGAATCTAATGATGCTTATTAGATGTTGCTACTGGATAATTCAAATGACCTGCTAATAGTATTTAAGTTACTACAAGAAAAAATATCTCCTATAATAGGAAGAGTTTCCTAATACATCCCCATTACCATTCCATTCCTAGCTTATCTTCTTCCCTTTTTAAAAATCTCAGTCAATATTTTTAATGACCTATAGAATTATCCCTGATGTTCAGGGTGTGTGGAATTCTAATAATAAGGATTTCTAACTTCAAACATCTCAGCATTTATTGAGAAAGGTTGACAAAGAAAGAGGAGAAGAAAGGAAGAAAAATAATATTTGAGAACTTCTGCGTTTTTTGAAAGTTATGCTAAACACACACACACACACACACACACACACACACACACACACGCACGCACACACGCACATGCACACGCACACGCACACACACTCCAATGCATATAGATGCACTCTCTTGTGAGAAACCATTCTTTCTGAAATACATATTTTCAAAGGAGGCCCTCAATTTTAAAATTTAATCAAAAGAAAAAATTGTAAGCTCTGCTGACTCTTGTTAAATCTAATGGTAGCTACATTTAAGTGATAAATATGGTTTGAGTTGCTTTTTCTGTCATTGAACACACATACCACTTGCCATGTTAGACATGCTATTTGGGCCTAACACCACCGGAATTATCAAGAATGTTCAAAATGACATAGCAAGCTCATATTTGTTCAGGCCTCATGAGCAGTCATGGGTAACTTCAAGAACGTCTGCTACAGTTAAATGAAATTCCCTTGGAACTATTAAACTGTCATTTTTCATAATTGAGGTTGAATTCCAGTGCTAGAATTCTTGGATCCACTTCCTATTACAGCACAAAATAATTGTCCCCCTGGAACTGGGTGCATTATGAACCATGCTGCCTTTCAAAGAACTGCCTTAATCAAATGAAGTTACAGCTAAAATAATTGTTAGACCCTTTTTTCTTCATAACTGGCAAATTATAGGAGTGATATTTTAAATGTCATTAAAGAGGAGCATGGATTGTTTGTGTCTTAAAAAATTCAGGCATTGAAGGCCAAAACCCTAGAAGCTTATAGTACGATTTTGCAGAGGTAATAGAATTATTATTATTAGTGATTGATGACTTTTTATTGCTAATGTCTTCATGATAACAGGGCTAGCATGTAGAAAGTTTCCCAGGAGAACAGAGAATAAGGACA
Source organism: Peromyscus attwateri (assembly GCA_902168425.1). Classification (NCBI taxonomy): domain Eukaryota; kingdom Metazoa; phylum Chordata; class Mammalia; order Rodentia; family Cricetidae; genus Peromyscus; species Peromyscus attwateri. The sequence goes on from CABHPP010095752.1 coordinate 15,063, forward strand.
GGGAAAAACACACTGTCCTCTGCAAGCCAGACAAAATTAGTTCTGTCACATTCCTTAGAAAGAGCTGGTATCATTAACACCGTGGTCTTGACTTCTAGATTCTAGAATTGTAAGATGATACAATTCGGTTCACCTTATACCTGTGTGTGATTTTTTTTTTATGCTAGCATTTGAAAATAGCACAAAAATATCAATGGCAGCAAGGGTATTACAGTGTTTCTTTTTTTCTTCTTCATTTTTTGATACAAAGTCCTGTGAATTTAACTGGTTTAAACAATACAAATGACTTGTTGTGTTTTCCAGAAATCATGGGGCTAAAATGGGGGTGCAGGCTCCATGTTCTCACTGGAAGCAGCAGAGAAAAGGCCATTCCTGGATTTCTTGCACCTAGTCTGTCTGCTTTCCTTTGACGTTACCACCATTGCCGCAGTGGCATCGGCTGCCAGGCACAAGCCTCTTTTCCTTCCTTTGACCTTCCCACAGATGCTTTGTTATTATGACCTTAAGATCACAATTGGAACATGAGAAAATTACAAACAATTGCACTGTCACAAAAATTAATCCCATCTGCCAACTTCTGCTTTCCAAATAAAGTAATATATGACAGTTCTCGGAATGAAGATGACCTTCCTTGGGGAACATTTTTTCTTTGCCCTTACTACAGATACACTGAATGATTAGTATGTACAAACAACCTCTGCTTGAGGGGCCCCTGGCAGTGGGATCAGGATCTGTCCCTAGTACATGAGCTAGCTTTCTGGATCCCATTGCCGATGGTCAGACACCTTGCTCACCCTTGATGCAGGCGGGGAGAGGCTTGGTCCTGCCTCAAGTGAATGTACCAGGCTTTGCTTTCCCCCCATGAGAGAACTTACCCTGCTGGAGGAGGGGAAGAGGATGGTCTAGGGGGGAGTTGGGGAGGGGAAGTGGGAAGAGAGGTAAGAGAGGATCTGTGGTTGGTATGTAAAATGAATAAAAATGCATGAAACATATGTTGGAGATAGTGAGATGAAGGAGACAGTGGAGGAAAGAAATGGATATAAACAAAGTATTATAAATATCTGGATGAAAATGTGATAATGAAACACATTGTTTTGTGTGATAATTTAAAAATTATCTATTCCTGATGCTCCAAGACTCCCTTCTTCCTAGTTCAAGTTAAAGAAATTACTGATTCTTCTGTGCTCTGCCTTCAAAACATATCCTAAGCCAGACCACTTTTCACTGTTTCCATTCTATGGAGCCACAATCTGCAATACTGTTGCAAGAATCCCCTAACTTCCCGCTGTGAGTCTTTCTTTAAGACCATTCTCCAGATAACTTGATCAAATTGATGTCATCTTTATAAACTCTTCAGCTGTTTCCCATCTTTCCAAGGCGAGGGGACCTTTTACGTTTTTTATTGACCAACGTTTTAATTTTATTTCTACTACTGGGATACCCTGCAATTATTAAACAAAGGTAAAGCATGAAACACTGTTTCCTATAATTAATAAAATGAAGTTACCCTTTCCTTTCTCACTGATTCTTCAGGAAGTAGTATCAGCTATTTCATTTTTTTTTTTTTTGTACATCATTGTACTTACATCTTTTCCACGGTTCCATCATTGACAAACAAGTACCCCTCCCTTAACCTCATTCTCTGTCCTGTGATTTTTTTTCTTTGTTCAGTAGAACGGAGGCTGAAATGACCCTGTTCCAGTTCTGAGTAGAGTCAATGAGACTATATGGGATCAGTCATTTATTCCTTGGTCGCAGCAATGATTAGAGCATGGCCTTCTGCTGCTTGTACAGTGAAAGGCATGGGAAGAAAATGACTCCAGCCAGCTACAGAATTTTAGTGAAGAGACTTCAGCCACAAAACCTTGAAAGCACTCAGGCTACCCAAGCCAAGTCACAGACATTTGAAGAGTAGTAAGTGACTACTGTTTTAAGCCACTGAGTCTTGAGGTGGTTTGTTGTGCACAACAGTAAACCAGTATAATTCTTTCCATAATAGTCCTTCATACTCACTAAAGAAGCATTTTTCTATGAGATAAAAATCAGTTTCAAACCAGTTTTAAAAAATTGTGATACAGTTTTAAGGAAAATGCACTGGAAAAATTATTGTAGTTTAATTTCCAATAAATCATTTTCATAAGCATATGAGCCATACAGGATGCTGAAGAGTTTCTCTGATGAAGAAGTCAGAATAAAATCAAACAAAAAAAGGAAGGAAAGATTTGTAGCATTCATCATTGATATTAACATTTTACTGTTACACAACAAATTTTGGCGTATGATAACTGTAATGCTACATTTCGTGTAAAAGAAATCAATTATCAGATTAATAAAAACAAGAACTGGAAGAACAGAATGAAGTGAAACATGTATTTCTTACACTGTATATAAAAGATTGCCTACAAGCCTGTGAGAACACCACCAGCAAATAGCTTTCAGCCACAGGAGCTTACCAGAATCAAGCAGACAGCACCCTCAGGGCCCATTAAGGGAAGATATAGAAGAAATAACTAGTTATTGAAACTTTTATTAGGGATTGTCATAAAACATTCATTCAAAAACCTTCAGAGGTATCATACCAGGATCATTATTTGAAGCTCAAATTGTTCATGAGTTATTAAGATGATAATAAATCAAAAAATGATATTAGAGGTAATTGGCTTAAATTCCCATTTGTCCTTGTTAAATATGTACTACTGGAAGAGATTTTGCTCTTTATGTGAACTTTGCACGTATCTCTAAATAGAGGCCTCCATTTGGTAATTAATCTCTTTTCTCTCTCCAGACCGAGAACAATATTCAGGCCTGTATCTCGGCCTCAGCTCTCTCTGTCTTCAGTCTGGAAAGAGAAAAATCCAGAAACCTAATACAGAAATCCCCAGTAGAGATATAGATGGCATATTTAAACCCTTAGGCAAGCATAAGTTCAATGACATATATATTTGTGAATGTATGTCCCAAGTACTCTTAATTCTTTATATTGATATTTCATAAAATGACCTGTGCTCTGTGGTACTCATCACAAACACTCATATGGAATTTAGCTGTAGGATGTAACTGTGCATTTAGGAAGGGTTTAGGTGGGATCCACTTCCCCAAATTAATACCTTTAATTTTACTAATGATTTCATAAGCTTCACCTAATTATTATTGACATCTAAAACTTATTTTTGTTCTTCATACATGTACATGCATTTTGATCAAATCTACTCCCTACTCCATCTGCTCAATACATCACTACCACTACTTTTCCCTCCCAACTTCATGTGCTTTTTTTTAATAAAGTATCCAAAGGATCTTTTAAGGGTAGACTATATGTGCATATATTTGGGGCGATCTACTGAAGCACAGCCTCTCAGGTGTCCCATCCGTGAAGAAAAGTGACCTTCCTCCAGAAACCAACAATTCCCAAAGGCTACTAAGGATTGGGACATCCAAAGGTCCTCTCTGCTCCATGCTGGAATTTTGAGCTGGTTTCATCTCATGAAGTTCTTCTGCATGTGGTCAGTACCAGCCACTGTGAATTTACATGTGCAACTGTATTATCATGCTCGGTAACACTGTTTTACTAAATTACTCCTTCTGGTTCTTACAACCTTTCTGTACTCTCTTCAACAATGTGCTTTATGGGAAGCTATGTGATATAGATGTACCATATAGATCTGAGCACTCCACTCTCATACTCTCTGCATGTTGACTGGCTGTGGCTCTCTAAATTAACAATAATCTATTGCGAAAAGTAGATCCTACCTCTAGTGAGGGTTGAAAGATATACTAATCCACGTGTATCAAGATAAGCTTAGGTTACAGATTATTACTTGTCCATTAGCAGAATAATAGTATAAGTTTCTCACCTAAGGCTTAGACCTAAGAAGCCATGGGGTTTTGTTTCAGTTACTATTACCAGATATGTGTTCAATCTTATGGAGCAGGATTTTAATATAATGAAAGTAAATATAATAATGGTTATTTCAATAATTTTCATGATTTTGTTGTACCAGTGGACAATAACTGGAGAACACTGTTGCTGTCTTTTTCAACTGGTAACGTGCACTGAACCTTTCAACACCATGAAACAAGCCAGTATTGGTGATGCCTGAATGTCTGTATTGGATTTCTTTCCCATATACTATAATGCAGTATATTTGGCAATGTGGTTTTACCTTCAAGTTATAGAATGTAACCAAAACCACTTAATTTTTGAGGGGTGTATTTTAGAACCCTGCTGACCAACAACTTGAGAAGAGGGAAAAATATTTAAAATTTCCCAAAAATAAGAGCACAGATCCATGTGAATTCAGCACAGACTTCTACCAGACTGTCAAAGAAGAAATGAAACCAATACTCCTCAAATTAATCTGTAAAAATAAAGAAGTGAACACTTCCAATATTTTTATCATGCCACTATTGTTCTGATACTAAAATCACATAGAAGCAAAATTTAAAAAAAGAGAATTATAAACCAATCTGAACACAGACACAAGAATTATCAATGTAATTCTTGCAAACATAATTCAGGGACACATCAAAAAGATCATCAACCATGATCAACATGCATAAATTTAAAAAAATATAGTCTATCACCAAGAGAGACTCAGGGACAGAAATTAATGACCATATCATTAGGTGCAGAAAAAGGTTTTATGTACATCTATGGTATAAGTTGTGGAGAAGTGGAGACAGTGGATATGTCTCAACAAAATAAAAGCAACATACAACAATCCCACAGCTAACAAAATGCAAAACAGAGGGGAAAATCTAGCAAAAGTAAAGGGTGCCTACTGTCTGCACACCTGCATAATATAATGGTCTTTATTGAAGCAATGAAATGAGATAAGGACATAAAGCAAGAAAGGAAGATGTGAATGCATCTTTATTTGGGATGATATATATATATATATATATATATATATATATATATATATATAAGATCCTTAAGAATCCACAAGAAAAGTCCTCTAGCTGATAAATATATTCAGCAAAAAATTATAAGATTAAAAACAAATAACACACAAAGGTCAATAATAATACTATATAGCAATAGTAATAATACCAAGGAAGAATTCAGGGAAAAAAGTTCATTTACCATAGATTATAAGAAAATAAATCTTGGCATAGATACGACCAAGGAAGTGAAAGAGTATATAACTAAAACTTTAAGACACTGAAGAAAGAAATTGGAGATGATACCACATAATGGAAAGACACCCATGCTCACTGATTAATAGGATTAATGCTGTGAAAATGACTACCCTACCAAAAGCAGTATATAAATTCTGTGAAATCCAAATCAATATCCTAATACAATTCTTCACAAAATTTGAAAAAATCATCTCAAAAATAACGTGCAAATAAAAATACTCAGGATAGTTGGAACTATATTGAAAGTAAAAGGACTGCTGGAGATACCACCATCTCTGATTTTAGGTTATACTTCAGTACTACAATAATCAAAACAGCATAGTACTGGCATAAAATTAGACACAATGAGACCTGGTGTCTAGAGTATGCAAAGCACTAAATAAAAACAAACAAAAAGTCAATTCAAAATTTTGAGCATAGAAAATAATTTTTAAAAGTTCATTCTCTGGGATGGTACCATCATAATTTCCTTGTTTTTCAGGAGTCAATTATGTGGTATCTTCAAAAATATGATCTTACCCCCAAGTTTAGATGATAACCAGGAGCACTGGCATTAGCCCATGATTGAATA
>CABHPP010095760.1:0-20525 GCA_902168425.1 Peromyscus attwateri
ATAGATGGATACTGAATCTACATAATACATGTGTGAACTAAGCAGAATGGTTTCCCCTTTACTTATCTTCTTCAATATTATTCTAGATGTTTCAGTTTCTTTGCCACCCTCTGTAAGTTTTAGAACAGTCCTGTTGTGGGATAATCTTTTTGTACATTGTGAAGATGTGTCTCTGCAAAGACACCTTCTAATTGGTTTAATAAAAATCTGAATGGTCAATAGCTAGGCAGGAGAGAATAGGTGGGATGTCTTGGGAAAGAGATGAACTCTGGGAAGAAGAGAGGCAGATTTTGCCAGTCAGACACAGAGGGAGTCAGACATACAGAATGGAGGAGAGGTAAAGAGCCATGTGGCAAAATGGAGATTAATAGAAATGGTTTAGTTTAAGTTAAAAGAGCTAGTTGGGAACAAGCCTAAGCTGAGGCCAAGATTTTATAATTAACAATGAGTCTGTATGTCATTATTTGGGGCTGGCAATCCAAAGAAAGTCCAACAAGAAAGCCCAGCAACAAAATCCCATCAATATCTACAAAAAGAAAATCTTTTTGAGCTGTGACAGAATTGTATTAAACCTTGACATCAGTTTTGAGGAAATTACCGTATTCCATCATCATCAAAGAAGCTTTCTCCTGGCAGAAGATAGGGACAGATGCAGAGACCCACAGCCAGACATTATGAAGAGAGAATCCAAATGGAATGTCTCCATCAAATCCCTGTCCTCAGAGCTCAGGAAATCCCGCAGAGGAGGAGGTGGAAAGACTGTAAGAGACAGAGGTGATGGAGGACACCAGGAAAACAAAGCCCTCTGAATCAAATAAGCAAGGTGCATGTGAGCTCACAGAGAAATTGAGGCAGCAAGCCCAGGGCCAACGTGGGTCTGCAACATGTCCTCTGCATACTTATTACAATTACAGTTATTAGCTTAGTATTCTGTGGGATTCCTAAGTGTGAGAACAATTCTTGTGCCTTCTCTTGGGACTCTTCCTTCTGTTGGGTTGCCTTTCCAACTTTGATGGGATGCTTTTGCTTTATCTTTTTTGTTTGTTTGTTTGTTTGTTTGTTTTGTTTGTTTGTTTGTTTTGGTTTTGGTTTTGGTTTTTGGTTTTTTGAGACAGGGTTTCTCTGTGTAGCTTTGCACCATGCCTGGAGCTCACTCTGTAGACCAGGCTGGCCTTGAACTCACAGAGATTTGCCTGCCTCTGCCTCCTGAGTGCTGGGATTAAAGGTGTGTGCCACCACCGCCTGGCTTTATCTTATTATATTATATTTTGTCTGGCTGCTTTATCTTATTATACTATATTTTGTCATGTTAAAAAAAAAAACTTTGACATCAGTTTTGAGAAAATTACCATCTGTCCCCTTTAGAGTCTTCCAATTCATGATGACACAGTTTTTCCATTTATTTGGGTGTTTCCTGATATTTTAATCAGCATTTATAGTTATGTATATAATGCCTGTGTGTTTTATTAGATTTACTCATACTTATGTAATTTGGGGGAGTATTAGGTCTGTGCTCCACACTCTGCCTTGATTGGCAGAGATGGGTTCCACGCTGTAGTGCTTGGCTGAGGGTGAGTGGTTATCCTCTGAAGAGCTGTCTTGCTCAGCTGCCCCTTCCTGGTCCTTTGGGTAGAGCACAGGCTGCAGCTGGAGCTTGGGGTTTGTTTTGTGGTTTTGTCCATGTGATCAGTATTTCTAGGCTGCCAGCTTCCACTCTCAGTCTGGGACAAAGAGGGCAAGCAAACACGCAGAGGAGCTAACCCATTTGCATGTCTTTCCTTGAGTCCTCAATCTCTACACAGTGTTCTGCCTTCTTCGTCTTTCAGGCTTCCTGCATTGGTTGTATCTAAATTGTCCTGTGTTTGGGTTGTGCATACGCAGGGAAAGTAGAGAAACATACATCAAATCCACTTTTCATCACAGTAGCCACATCTTTGACTTCCTATCCAAGGAAGGCTCTCCAGCAAAGTCCAGCCCTTTGTTGAGGATTTTCACAAACATCTTTGCTCACAGCCTTATCTCCATTTGTTTTCTTTTGTCTCTAGCCTTCTAGGCAAATTCTGTTGACATTCCTGCCTTGGAAACAAAACCAAGAAAAGCTTTTGTTACTGGTTAGCAGTTCATCTCCTGAAGTCTATTTTAGTTGGGGAAACTAGGGATCTTGATTTTGTTTTTAAATTCCTACTGTCTATGCCAACACAGCTTTGCACTATATTGGGCAGTGGCTGCAAGGTCAGGCTGGGGAGTTAGGTTCCCAGTCTCATCACATGTGGAGCTTGATGCCACAAAAAATTTCATGCCTCCCATCCAGCCTCCAACCCTCCCTCTGTGAAATGGCAGAAAGAAAAACATTAGCTCCTACTTCCAAAGCCTTACAGTGAACAGAGTGCCATATCTCCACCATGGTTCCTCCCCATCTCTACAATATCCAGAATTTGATAATTACCATCTAATCATTTTCCTAAAATACTTATATCACCACATGTACCTCTGTAATTTCACCCATTTAAAAATTTGAGATTCATTTTTAATTAAGCATTTTTAATCATTTTAAATCTATAGAACATTTGCAGGTAATGGGGATCCTGTAACTCTCATACTCACGTATATATTTATACATGTGTGTATATAGAGAGTGTATAGATGTAAATACAATGTACAATGTGTATATATGATACATATATTATACATATAATGTACTATGGTTATATTCCACAATTACATTTTGCCATTATGCCTCTCGATAGTCTTCTCTTGAGGATGATGGAGTCCCAGAGTCTTCCCTGGGTTGGGTTTTTTTTTTCTTTTTGAGATTCACAATTCTAAATTGTACTAGTCAGGTATTTTATAGAATATTCCTTAACTGGATTTTATCTGATATTTTTCTTGATTAAGCTGGAAAGAGACCACAAAGATCAAAGGCCTGTTTCATCACATCACAATGAGAGCACATCACAATCATACTGCCAGCATTGTGGCCACTGTTGGTGTTGACCTCCATCATGCTTCTTGTCACAGTAATGCTCCTCTGCCTTCCTCTCCACAGTGCTCGAGTAAGCCGTCCATGCTGCCCACGCAGAAAGAATGGGTTCTGCTCCACCTCTTCTGGATAGAGACCACACAGAACCCTAGGGACTATTTGGGATTCTTCTCTATGGGATATTCCCTTGTCCCTCTGTCTGCCTTTTCATTGAAAGGATTATTTGCATCAATGTACCTCCATAAATATTTATTTTGTACTTGGAGATACAATCAAATACTGCTTTACTTATCTGGTCATTTACATGATTCTATACTCTGTATGGACCTCTGAGGGTTGGCCCTTCTCCATCATGATGGCTGTTTTGTTTTACTGCTTTCTTAGTTTTGTGCTTTATGAGATGATCCAGGCCAGTATTGTGTATTTACTATTCTATCTGTATTCATGTTAATCTAAAGTAGAGCTAATACTGACTCTAACCCATCACTGCCTGGATGATTCCAGCCTTTTTCCTCTGCATGTCTGTAACCTTCAACCTCAATAGGAAGACATCTGTGTCTATTCCTCTTTATTTTGACTGCCTACTATGTACCTGTGGTTGCCTACTTCCTGGTCTAGCTGGAGAGGATAGAGCACTGAAAAAAATAAACAAAATTTCTGATGTTATAGAGATTCTAGTAGCCAGTTGAAGTAAATGAAAACCCACATATCATATTTGTGTCTCTTGCTTGCTTTCTATTTCAGTAATTTTAAAATATTATTCTTATATTTGTCCATTATTGTTTTCAGCAAGGAAGTTGCTCAGAATGCCTATTCAGACTCATTACCAGAAATGGAAATCAGAAACTTCTTAAAAAATTCAATTTATAGCTCATTTTATAAAATGATTCTGGTTCTGCAGGCATCCCACACATATTTAAATGTACTTGCCACTTAGCATAATATATTACGCTTACACTTATCCTTATTTCAATCTGTGTGTGTGGCCTTTCCATGACTCCGTTAAAGACATTCACAGTCCCTGCAGCAGAAGTGATGTCATTGGAACAAAAATGACAAGGGAAAGACAGAGTCTTTGGCTACGGAGAGGGCATCTACAGTTTTTGCTAAAACAGCCTTTAGTAATCACACAGGAAGATCATTAGGACACTCAGAAATTATGTCCTAACAAAATGACACAGACAAGAGCAGGGGAAACCTCCCCATCATGCCCTCTTGGTCTCCCTCTGCTGGTTTCACGCTCATAGGAGAGGAAAGGAGAGATTCTGGTGGAAGAGGAGATGTCAGGGGTAGATGAGCTGGAGGGAAGAGGCACCACCCAGAACTTCCTGCTGCCTGCTCACTCCAGTAAGCCCTGTGGGGACCAATACATGCAGTAGCCTCGGCTCCTCAGAGGACCAGTGTTCTCCTCTCTTTCCCGTGAGTTAAGGGTTTTCACTAATTAATTCCTCACATGAGATTTGTGCCTCATCCTCCATCCCCAAGCCCGTTGATGTACCCTGGACTGCTGCCACTAGGCTGTTCTCAACCATGCCAGGCAAGAAGTGAAAGAGACTCTGCTCCCACCTCTAAATGAACATTGATTGGAAGTATAGGAATGAAAGGTCTGCACAGGTATAACTGGACAGGCACCTGCATATGTGTGTGTTACATATGCGTGTGCACACAGGCACACTCACTCATATACACACAAATATCTCCATCATTAGACATAGAATACTTAGACCATTTAAGTGTATCTATTTTGCCTTATTGTAAATAAAGGTTTAGGGGGGGAAAACACCATTACAGTCCTATGTCATAAAGATGAAGGTGTGCAAGGACCTGGAAGATGTGCTTTCAGACACTACACCCTGAGCATACCAGCAGGCCGCAATAGTCAAGAGGCCAGCCACAGGTACTGAGATGGAAAATCCCTGCAGTCTTTGAGAACCCATGAAAGTGAACTACTTACAATTAATGCCTTTACGTTCCAGGTTTAGCACCCTACACCGCAAACCTTTTAAGGAGCACAAAGGCTCCTGGCAACAGTGACACCCACTGTATCTGATGCCAGGACTCGGTAACAGTCCTGGCAGCATTACCAGGGGCATCCACTGTAGCAGCCAAGTCAAACGGATTCTCCCAAAGAAAGGGTTTTGACAGGAGAGATGTGAAATGTCAGCCTCAATAAAAGCCAACCTGCCACGGACCTCTACTTCCGTTAACTCTGGGCTAAAAATACCAACAAACATCAACAAGCCCACACACACCTCATTCATCTCTGTCCCAGATGAAATGCCAGCCTATCGTCAGCCCTTGCAAATCCACTGCAGTCTAGCAAGCAGGAGAGAAGGGAGGTGTGGAAGTCAGCTTTGGAGAAAGATCTACAGACAAAGATTTCACCAACATCCCTTCTTTTTCATATTTGGTTGTGTTTTTAATTGTCTAAAGTACTGATTTTAAATTGGCCATACTAATTATAATATCTATGAGTTACAATCTAGCGTTTTGATACGCATCTACAATGTGTAACAATTATATTGGAGAAATTGGAGCATCACCTCAGACAGATATCACTCCCCTGCTCATCAACGATGTTTTTAAAAGGTGTCTAGTTTTAGTCATCAATTACTCATGCTTGTAAAAAATGAGTGTGTAAAGAGGGATCTTTGCAGCATCTCTTCGTCAGTAACACATGAACCCTTTAGTGATAAGTTTCAGAAGTGTTTCACACCCAGAGCTCACAGCTTACCAGCTGGAGGAATTACTTTGGGGGCTTTCACATGCACAGGAGGAAGCAGAGACACCTCACCAGACACAGAGGACCTCAGAGGCCACACCACCCCTCAGTGCAGAAACCGCTTGTCATCGCCCTTTCTGTTTATGAAATGTCTGCCTCATGCTATGCAGTTTCAGCCATTGTCTGTGCCGCTCTTTTCTCACTGAAGGAAGAAAACTGTATAAGCAAGTGAAATACTACTCCAGAAATCAGCAGCAAGCATCAACTCCCAACATAATCGACGAGAAGCAAAGGGCGATTTTACAGGAGGTGAGACTTGGGGTCATGCGCTGAGGTTCAAATAACTATACCTAAAGACCTATGTGCTAAAAGCTAGATCCCCTAGCACCATGGAGGTAAACCTTTAAGATGTGAAGCCTCCCACAAGGTCTTCAGGTCCTTGGACATGCCCCTGAAGGAAACAGACCCTGTTTCCTCCTATCTTTTTCTCCTTGCTTCTTGGCTCCTTGCAGTTTTGATGACCACCCAGTCTTGTCATGATAAGCTGCCTTTGCCAGAAGCCCAAAGAAAATGGAATCGTTTGACCTAGGTCTAGAAGTTCCAAAAGTAGGAGCCAAAATAAACCTTGTTTCCCTTTAAGTTATTTGCCTCAGGTATTTCATGGTAGTAATGGAAAGCTAATAGAAGATGCCAAGCTTATTTTCAAACATTGGTTCTTTTTCAGGAAATTTCACACGTTATTTATTTCCTCCTTGATAATGAAGTTCTTGATGAATTATTATCCTCCTTTTCCATAGCCGGCTTTTAGCTTCTTAGTTTCTATCTGCTTGGGTTACTGACCTCTGTAGCAGGAATCTTAAAAAGTCTTATTAATAAAAACAAATCAGGCCAGGTATTGGGGTTCACACTGGAAGATCAGAGAGACAGAACAAGCCACAGCTAACCTCACCTGGCCAACTTCTCAGCTGATCTTGTTTCCTCAGCCTGGAAGCCTCTGTGTCCTCATATCTGAATGGCTCTCAGCTGAACTGCTGCTAGAAGCCTGAAAGCTTAACCAGGCCAAATGCTTCTAGTTTCTGGTCCTCACGCCTAATATACCTTTCTGCTTTCTACCACCACTCCCTGGGATTAAAGGTTCACTTTCTGGGATTAAAGGCATGAGTCACCATGCCTGGCCATTTCCAATGTGGCCTTGAACTCACAGAGATCCAGAGGGATTTCTACTTCTGGAATGCTAGGATTAAAGGTGTGAGTGCCACCATTTTCTAGCCTTTGTATCTAGTGGCTGTTTGTTCTCTGACCCCAGATAAATTTATTAGGGTGCACAATATTTTGGGGAATACAATACCACCACAGACCTCTTTCTAACAGATGAGTACCACAGATGCTCTCAGCTTATCTAGACTCTTTCCTAGGAATGAGTATTTATCATATTGCTTTTGTTGCATTTAAGGATGCATCCCAAGGACCAAGCAAGCATGGCTGCTAAACAGTCTTTCATGAGAACTGTCTTCTTCAGAATGTAAGTACAAGAAGAAACCCCATTATATAGCATGGAAACCCAGTGTTTTCAAAGACTGGGGGGGACCAGGGGAAATTACACTTCCCTTAGACATTTTTTGTGTCCACCTCCACTTGAATTCTTGACACCCCTCACTCCCCATCTCCTTTTCATATGGGGCCCTTTCTCTTCCGCCCACTCATAAGTAATATCTCCCTATTTATTGAACTTCTAAATAAAATCACCCAACTTGTGTTGCCTATAAAAGTAACCTTTATCTAGCCCCACAGCCCACATCAACACTCTGGATCGTACCTTTTTCATCTGGGACTCTCCCAGGAGGAACAACTTCTCCCCCTCCTCTTTCATCAGCTCCTCCTCCTCCTGCCCACCCACTGTAGCTCACTAGTTCTCAGGGTGGAGCCAGGCTGTGGAGAACCTGGAGCTCCTATGGTTCCAGGAACTTTTAAAACACAAACAATTCAAAGATATGAAATAGATCAAACTGGGCACAGAGAATTAAGGAGATCATGCAAGTGAGGAGCCCCAGGCCTCAACTGCATTGGCTGCAACAGTCCTTACCCATTCCCATTCTATGAGCTGCAATAGTCCCTACCCATTTGCACTCTATGAGCTGCAATAGTCCTTACCTGTTTCCATTCTATGATCTGCAATAGTCCTTATCTGTTTGCATTCTATGAGCTGCAATAATACTACCCATCCCCATTCTGTAAGCTGCAATAGTCCCTACCCATTCGCATTCTGCTGAGGTACCATCCTTCCTCCTATCTGACCTACCAGCTCCCATGTGAGGGAGAACACCAACTATCATAACCAATCATCTTCAAATGTTCAATGCATCCATCTAGCTACAATTCTTTTTCACGGATATTTTAAAATCGAAGATCTTAAATGAGCATGCTTTCCCTCCATTGTGCTTAGGACAAAAGTCCTAAGATCTGAATTCTCCTCTTCTTTAGTTTTAGACAGTCCTTTCCCGTCATGTGCACTTACCACCTCTCCAACAGAGACATCCACTTCTCTATTTTGCTTAGACCATGGGCCCCTGGACTGAGGGAGCTGAAGGGCTCACTGGCTGACACTAGTGGCCACACAATTTCTGCTCATGGATCTGAATAAACTGAGTGAGCTCATACATGTTCCAGTTCATCAGTCTCTGGTTTAATGAAGAACGTTGTTTATGGAAAAGAGGCCCAAAATGATGGGAAACAGAGAGCACATCAGTTTGGTGTGAAATAGCAAATGTAATCAGTCAACTCTATACATTTTGTTTTGTTTTGTTTTTGAGACAGGGTTTCTCTGTGTAGCTCTAGCTGTCCTAGAACTCACTCTATAGACCAGGCTGGCCTTGAACTCAGAGAGATCCACTTGCCTCTGCCTCCCAAGTGCTGGGATTAAGGGCATGCTCTGCCACCACTTAGCTATATGTGTTTCTTAATCTCTTGCATTTCATGGCATAATTTAAGCTTCAAATAGTAGGATAAGCATCTCTTCTCACCTATGTATCTACCACCAACAGCCCAGCCAATATTACAAGTCTAGGTTTCAAGAATATCATTGCTGTTAGAATGGTTACTCCCATAGTTGGGTCTGTGTGGGTTGTGAGAAGAATCCCAGGGACCTGAGCATAGGCAAAAAACTGTGTTCCCTATTGGAAGCAATTAGCATTTCCCACATGCTTGGTATAATGCAAGGGAATTATCATACCAATTCCAGCTATATTACTATCCTATGTTTTCTACCTAGGAAGATAGATATTTTGGAGAGTTCAATTATTATCCAAAGATAATTTAAACCCAACATCTTTTTTTGCTTGAAAACTATACCATGGTTTAGATAAAAAATTATTGAATTCCCATTTTATAAGTCAAAAGTAGTTGGCAATTTTGTGGCACTCCGTAATGTAGCACAGCCTCAGCTCTCAGATGAGAACTAGTAAAGCTTGGGAATTGGCACACACCTCAGCAACAGCTTCCCAAGATTCTACGGTTAACATTTCTAGAGCAACAAAGAGCATACAAAGTTCAGAACAACCACTGGAAGTCACACCACAAGCAGAAGAAGAGAGACAGTCAACTTCATGAGTCATCCAGGACAAGGGTCAACAGGCTTTCCCATGAAAAGCCAGATAAGCAGCACTGTCCATGGGCAGGCTACCCTGCCTCTGTCGTCAACACAGAACTTGGGACAGTGTGAGAAAAGAGTCACAGACAGAAACAGATGGCCACGGCTCCTTTCCAGTTAACTTTTCTTTCCAAAAGTAGGCTACCTCCTGATCTGGAGGAATGGTTTCCTAAGTCAAAACCAACATGGCTGCAGAGGGCCCAGACAAGAATGACAAGACAGCACTGTGCTTAGCTTCTAGGCTCTGGGAGAAGACCAGCTGAGCTTTGAATTTCAATTCAGACACTTGTCAGCCATGTGACTTTGGGTGGGAATGTCAGTGAAAACCCACTTAGCTCATCTGTCCAAAGACTAGAAACTTACATCACAGATTTGTGGGAAGTAAGTAAAAAAGTATTTGTATATCTTACTGCAGGGCCTGGCTTCTAGGAAGCACCCAGTAAATGTTGGGTATCAAGGAGATTTTTCAGTGCCAGCATATTCTTAGAATGCTGGAGGAGTCTTCCCTTTTTCTAAGGCATATTAAATGGGTAAAGGGATGGTAACCCATATCCAGCCAGCAGGTGCCTACAATTTCCACTAGGAAGTAACAGGGAACATATGTGACTCCATCACCACATGCTGTGGAGATACCTCTCTGCACATCTTTAATTTCTCCTTCTGCTAAACCTAGGAAAGCCAGAAATAGTAAGACATGTGGATGAAGGAGGAGTGAAGTACTAACCATGCCCTGTTGCCACAGTGTCAAAGACGACGACTAAATTACTGGAGAAGAAAAATATTTTTTAATTAGCTATGGGATTGAAGTTTTAATTTAATAGCACTTCTTAAGCTGTAACGTGCTGGCTTAATTGGAGACTCTATTATTGTGATAAAACACAATGATCACAAGCAACTTGGGAAGGAAAGGGTTTGTTTCAGTTTACAGCTCCCAGGTCACAGTCCAGCACTGAAGAGGGGAAACACGAGGCAGGAGCCTGGAAGCAGGCACTGAAGCAGAAGCCACAGAGGAATGCCACTTACTGGCTTTCCCTCTCGTTTTCTCAACCTGCTTTCTCATACAGCTCGGGGCCACCTGTCCAGGGATAGCACTTCCTCCAGACACTGGTTCCTCGTACATCAATTATTAATCAAGAAAATGCCCTGCAGACTTGCCGATGGGCAATCTGATGGAGACATTTTCTCTTAATTAAGGTTCCCCTTCCTAAATAACTATAGCTTGTGTCAAGTTGACAAAACACTAACCACACACATGTGTCACATACACACACATGCATACAGAGAGAGAGAGACAGAGAGAGAGAGAGAGAGAGAGAGAGAGAGAGAGAGAGCAGCTTTTAAAAATTGAAACCAGCTAGAAATATGTGGAAGCTGCCCAAATGCCAGACAGAGTGTCCTAGGGAGATCAAAAACAGAATGTTTATGGGAAGTCATTTATTTATTTGTTTGTTTGTTTGTTTGTTTATGTTTATGAGGCACTGACTTCACCTCAAGAATCTGGTCACACTTGTTCTTACTAAGGCTAGACACATGAATGGACATGAAAGCAAAGAGAAAGATTTGTAGAAGTTTTAAAGGGATACTTTAACCAGGGCAGAGTCTGGGGAATATATGGCACCAAAACCAGGTCTGTGAGCATGCAAGCTGGCTCTAGTACGAGAGCTGAGAGCTAGAGAACAGGTCTGCAGAGACATGTGGGTGTGCCAGGACTGTGTGATGCTCCAGTCTTTGGGTCACAGCTGTACCTAAGAACAGGGGATGTGCAGGTCACAGAATCCTACCACTAGTGGGCATTCCATATACAAAATTAACCAGAGAAAACAGCTTAGAATTCTAAATTTTGGAATAACTATGATGCCTCAGGAAGCCCAGGCTTGGCTGGCCATGACCTATGTTTGCTCACAAGGCAGTATCAGTCTTAGAAAAGGTTCCAGGGAGAAAGGGCTGAACTGGATGTGCAGTGCTCAGTATGGCACCTTCCCTAGGTTTACGGGGGAGAAGCAATAGTTGTAATCCTCGCTGAGACAGGACTCATGTAGCATGAATCTTAAAAGGTCTTATTGATGAAAACAAACCCAAAGCCAGGTATTGGGATGAACACTGAAAGATCAGAGAAACAACAAGCCACATCCAACCTCACCTTGTCAATTCCTCAGCTGATCCTGTTTCCTCCGATTGGAAGCCTCTGAGTCCTCATCTGAACTGCTGCTAAAAGCCTACATGCTTAAAAAGCCTCTAGTTTCTATTCCTCACACCTTATATACCTTTCTGCTTCCTGCCACCACTTCCTGGGATTAAAGGCGTTTGTCACTATGCCTAGCTGTTTCCAGTGTGGCTTTGAACTCACAGAGATATGGATGGATCTCTGCCTCCAGAATGCTAGGATTAAAGGTGTGTGTGCCACCATTTTCTGGCTTCTATGTCTGTCTAGTGGCTGTTCTGTTCTCTGACCCCAGATAAGTTTATTAGGGTGCACAATATATTGGGGGGACACAATATCACCACAGACTTGGGTTCATGTTTTAGCCACCTGGAAAATAATCTGCCTTCTAGGTTGAGTAGTTTCTGTAATTCCTAACCAGTAAGATTCAATATTTTCTACAGATTAGGGACTGCTTTGGGTTTACCCTTCTCCCACATTTCATGTGAAAGCTCTTTCTCCAACACTGCATGCTGTGCATCTTGAACACCCTGAGTTTGGGGTTAGAGGTCACTAGAACCATTCAGACCCAATAAAGAAAGCAGAGAGGTCTTGAACTTTACAGTGACATAATGAGTCAAGGAGACTTTGGTGTGGTCTTCCTCAGAAGAGGGAAGCAGGCTCAGTAATGCAGACGGACTGCCGAGGAAATAGATGAGGACAGGAATTTTGTTCCTTCTGTCCATGGCTGCTTAACATGCCTTCCTCTTAGATAGCATTTCTCAACCTGTGGGTTGCGATCTCTTAGGGGGTCTACCAACCCCTTCACGGGGATCACATATCAGATATCCTGCACATCAGATATTTACATTATGATTAATAACAGTAGCAGAATTACTGTTAGGAAGGAGCAATGAAATAATTTTATAGTTGTGGGGGTCACCACAACACAAGGAACTGTATTAAAGAGTCTCTGCATTAGGAAGGTCGAGAACCACTGTCCTAGATCTTTTCTACAGAGAGTGGGAAACAGAAAGTTCCAACCCACTCAGATCCAGCTCAGGCGATCCACATGACCAGGTGAGGCTTAACCAGAATTACTCATGACTCTTCTAAGACATTGGTTTTTAACGATCAGACCTAGCTAGGAATTCCCTTTCACGTTGACCCTTTTACCTTCTCTCTAGAGACGGTGTATTGATGCCTGGAGCTTTGGCAACCATTTTGCAGTAGTGAGGATGATATTTAAGAATGGTGGAACAGGAAGACAGGAGAAGCTGCTGTGACACTGCCTGAGTAGAAGCAACAAAGTCATTCCTGTCACCAAATGAGAAGACAATGTCCTGTCTGGTGACATTCTTGTGACAAGCATTTCTGCTATGTGGATTTGAGTTAATTTCTAACTATTACATAAATACATGTTCTAGAGCCATTAAAACACATACTATGAGAAAGAAAAATAGTCACCAAATTGTGCTAAATTTAAAATAAGAAAAAATTGTCCTGTGAACAAAGAGATTTAGGAAATGCTTAATCCAGATAACTATATAAGAAGATACAATACATATACTGTCTCAAGCTTATTTCTTTCTTCAACTTAATGACTAGTTTTACTCGACTATATTGGGAGATACTTCTATACAAAATACTATAAGGGGCTGGAAAGATGACTCAATGTTTAAGAGCACTGGCTTCTCAATTCCCACAGCAGCTCATGACTCATCTCTAACTCCAGTTCCAGGGAATGTGACACCCTCTTCTGGCCTTTAAGAGTACCAGACCCACATGTGGTTCACAGACATATAGGCATTCCAAACACCCATACATATAAAATAAAAATTAATTAAGGAAAAATAATACAGAAAATAATGATCTTAAGCAAAATAAAACAAATTATACATGCCTACTTATGTTTACTAGATTATAGATTATAAATTTCTACATCTATATATATCTATCTGTAACTATTCATCTTGCTTTGCTATCCTCTAAATGAAATACCACCTCTATACATCATTTATGTAATTACAAAAACACAATCAATATCATTTATCACACTACAGTTCTGCTTGTCTGGGTAGAATGAATTGAACTAATGTAAGCTCCTGCACATTGTATTAAATTACAGAATTGCGTTCTTGTAAATTACCTGCCTGGATACTATGACTATTCTCAGGTTACCTCACAGTTTAATTAATGTTCTGTTTAAGCTAGATGTGGTCCAGTGCCTAGAATCATAACTTTGAAACAGGAGGATTGTGTTTTTGAGGCCAGTGTGGACTACATATGGAATTCCAGGACAGCCTGGACCACATTGTAAGACCTTGTGTCAAAAAACAAAAACAAAGAGCTGTTTATTGAAAGCCCTTCTGACCTTTCATGTGACCAGTTGAGGTGGTAGCCATGTGAGAGAGGAAGAGGTAAGGTCTAGATCCTCAGGTTTGTCCTGAGGAAAGTAGAAACTCTTAGCCGAGACCATCCTGAGCCATAAAAGGAAGATTCTAAGAGAAGATACAAACTGCTCCACTAGGGTAATCTGAAACTCTTTATGTCAATGCCCCTCTGGCACTGTCAAGGTGATGAAAATAGATTAAGAAATAATTAATGAGTACCCAGATCACCAACATATCAGTCCTCCTGTGTGTATCCTACCAACTGTATATGGCTACAATGTGGTCAAAAATGTTTTTGCCGTAAAGAATAGCAACTATTTGCTGTAACTGGTTTGAGCAATGGTTGTTTCTTTCCAGGCTTGACAGATGCGAAAGGAAACACGTAACTTGATTAGCAAATCATTTTGCTATATTAGACATTAAAAATCTTCTCTGAGAAGTTGGTATGAATAATGTATGACTAACATCCTTTATAAGAAATATGTACTAAAATAGTTGGAAATGATGGGGCATCCATTTCTCTGAAAGATGAAGGTGGGGTGTTCTCTGCTTTCTTTGCAACATTTCTCTAAGCTTGTAGCAATTATAAATGAAGGAATTTTCTAAATGAATACTTAAGGAAACACGTTAAATGTCATTCTTTACCCCTCTGAGCCTACCCAGGGTCACTGAGAAATATCAGTTTTGCTGGTTTGAGATAGCAGCAAGTTAATTTGTCAGTAGACGCTGGAGCTACACTGACATGATGGATGTTCTCTCAGCATGGTTCACTCTACTGAACTCCTGACAGCACCTGTGTTTAGGCGTGAATGGAAGGAGAGCTTTGCCATTGAGTAGCTACTTTTGTAAGTGGAGTAAAGATCACTACTGCAGGACCCTCTGTGTTTTCCCAGGCAGTTCCCCTGCAGATGACATCACTGGGTTCTCATCAGAAGGCAACATTGAAGAATAAAGAGATAATAGGCTAGAGCTTCGGGGTGACAAGGGCTGTGATCCCAGCTCTATAAACCCTAGATCTGTGCTGAAGCTTCAGTACCTGAACCTTACAATTAATACGTTTGTCATTTGTTAATAAATCTGTTATTCTTAGTGTGAAGGATTAATGAGGTCTGAGCAGATCGAGGTATAAAGTGCAACCTAGAAACGTTCACTTGCCCACCTGATAGCTACTGCATACTTAAGAAGTGCCAAGTCCTCAGGGATGAGACACATAGCTGGGACCTGCAAGAAGGGTCCCCACTGTTGCGTTCACAGTCTAGAGGAAGTGTGGGAAGAGAGTACAATCAAATGGTGATGTGGCAGCAAGAGTAGAGGGAGATAAAGAGCAATGCCAACTAAAGGTGTCTTAGTTAGGGTTCCTAGCACTGTGATAAAACATTATGATCAAAGACAACTTGAAAAGGAACGTGTAACAGTACACCAGATCTTAGTATGCTCAAGAGCACAACTGACTCCATGATGGAAGTACCATTCAGGCTGCAAAACTCGGCACATAGACAGCACAACCTGCCAAAACTCAAACAAAAAAGGCCTAATCCATCCAAGTCCATAGATCTGGGAAAGTCTCAAAATGTACTAACCTTGCTTTTTGGCCTCTGTAGTTCCACTTCTGGCTGACTCTTCTTGTTAACTGAAGGATGTCAACCCAGAACATGGTTTTTGTGCTTAAAACCTCATTCTGAGAAAGGATCAGGGCTATACTGGGATCCCAAACACCTACTGTAGTTGTGGGCCAGCAAATAAAGATTTTCTGTTAGCTTAAACTCATGTCTGAACAGACTTTTCTGGTGTATACTCCACAACAGAAAAAGTTTATTTCAGCTTGCAGCACTCAGGTCACACTCCATCATTGAGGGAAGTGAGGGCAGGAACTGAAGACAGGTACCTGGAGACAGGAACTGAAGGAGAAGACATGGAGGAGTGTTGCTTACTGACTTGCTTACCAAAGCTTGCTTAGCCTGCTTTCTTATACACCCCAAGACCATTACCCAGAGTGGCACCACCTGCAATGGGCTGGGTCTTCCCACATCAATCACTCACTAAAATGTCCCCACAGCTTGCCTAGAAGCCAATCTTACAGAGGCATTTTCTCAATTGTGGTTCCTTCCTCTCAACTCTTAACTTTGTCAGGTAGACAATAAACTAGCCAGGACAGGCAGTTTCAGGAAGCTTCTAAGAAGAGCTGCGATGGGTTAGGGGAAGCAGATGTGTTGAGACACTGAAGAACAGCTCCACAGTGACCCAACAGGGAATAATGGCTTCCTGGAAATGAGCAGTGGCTACCATGAGTACCATAGGAGCATCTTCCTCATGGCTTCAATGTCAGTGACAGACTTCAGAGTTTGTGAGCACATTATAATCAATTCCTCACTCTTGCAGTGCAATCATAAAAAATAAGTACACACACTGGGTCAAAGAGTCCCTCTTTTATTGTCAAATAAAAGACCTTCAACAAAAGCATGATCTTGGGCTTCTTCAAGCTATTTCTTTTCTTTTTTTTGTTTCTTTTTGGTTTTGTTTTGTTTCATTTTGTTTGTTTTTTGAGACAGGGTTTCTCTGTGTAGCCTTGTGTCAGTGGAACTCACTGTAGACCAGCCTGGCCTTGAACTCACAGAGATCTGTCTACCTTTGCCTCCTGAGTGTTGGGATTAAAGATGAGTGCCACCATCTCCCAGCTTGGAGGCAATTCTTAGAGCTGGTGTGGGAGTGAGGATGGATTACTAGATACCTTTTCCTATGAAAACCTCTAGTTTTGGACTAGGGGCTACTCCAGTCATGCTCGCCTGGAGCAGCCTCCTTCTCTCTGTGTCTCTTCAGCTGCTATAAAAGAAATGAGAAACACCCTATTGTGTCTGTCTGTGAGTCCATAATCCTTACTTCCCCAAAGGACTTAATGAGACTCTAGGAGATCAAGAAACACTCCTATATAGCTCTGGAATGCTCACTTCCCCAAAGGTAGTTCACCAAGCTCCCTAAGCAATCCAGGCTACAGGTGGTACATATGATATGATGATACAATGGCCATTTATTGACTAAAGGACTGTAACTCACCCATTCCCTTGACATCCAGACATGAGAGAAAACCCAACTGCAAACACATACTACAGGCTACTCAACAATTACGTGTTATGGGACCTTCCTCATCTCTCTGAAACCTGTAAGAGGGGACACCTATTTTGTCTTGCAGGCCCGACCCTTTATCAGAACTACTGCCAATATCTTTCTATGCTGGTAATAACTTAATAAATCTCCTACCCAAAACTATAGTCTGCCTTAGTGCCCTGTTTGAAGCCTGAAATCTGAAGCATTGCAATATCATTTCACAATAATGCACTTCTGGCAGAACACAGCAGTGAGCATCTGTCATCCCAGCTAAGACAGGAGAATCATTAGCTCAACAAAGTCTGGGCTACAGAGCAAGAGTGTTTCTCAAATAAACAAATAACATTACTGCTTCTGAAACAAGTTATTTCATGTCCCCTGGTTCAAAAAAATTGCATGCTAATTTACAGTCTCTATTAATGCAAGTGTTCCAAATATAATTAAGGAGGTGAGAAGGGAAAGGAAAGTCTTGTGACCACAATCAGACATACAGCACTACAATTCAGTTGACATTATCACAGGCTTAGCAGGAATGAAGCTATTCTAAGGAGAGTTTCTACTTCTCCTTTTGGAAATAAAACTATTGCAAAAATAGTTCCCAAGAAATTGGAATTTCTCTAGAATCTCTTTCTAGAAGAAGAAAAAGGCTGAAGCTAGGTGCCATGAAGAGGAGGAACTTGACTCTGGAAAGAGATTTCATAGTTCTAATGACTTGTCAGACCACCATGCATGAGATGATGGGTCAATGATGGGCAGGACAGGACCTTGATCAGGACTGCTCAGTTATATGCATACTCCCTTTCCTCTATTTAAATCTAAACCTTATGTCATGATCGCAAGTAGACTTAGGAGGTCACATATCTCCTTGTTCCTCTTTTCAATGGGGCCACACTGAGCAGTCTCCCATTTGCTGTTAATGATCACTGGCATGTTTAATTGGCCTAATGAGATAGGCAGTTAGATACAGCTTGTTAAGGTTACCAATACCCAGGCTCTGACCTTATCAATTCTGGTATAATAATTAGGGTTTCTATTGCTCTGAAGAGACACCATGACAATGACAACTCTCATAAAAGAAAACATTTAATTGGGGTTGGTTTACAATTTCAGAGGCTTAGTCCATTATCCTCATAGTAGGACATGGCAGCATTCAGGCAGACATGGTGCTGGAGGAGTAGCTGAGAGTTCTTACATCTTGATCCACAGGCAATGGGAAGTGAGCTGAGATGCTGGGCATAGACTGAGCATAGGAGACCTCAAAGCCTGCCTCCACAGAGACACACTTCCTCCAACAAGGCACATCTCCTAATAGTGCCACTCCTTATGAGCTTACATTCAAACTACCACATTCCACTCCCTGGCCCCAGAACCTTGAAGCAATATCATAATGCAAAATGCATTTAGTCCAACTTCAGAAGTCCCTATAGTCTATCCCAGTCTCAATAATGTTTAAAAGTCCAAAGTTCAAAGTCTCTTCTGAGATTCATGTAATCCTTTAACTATAATCCCCTATAAAATCAAAGTCAAAAATCAGATCATATACTTCCAACATACAATGGCACAGGCTATACATTGCCATTCCAAAATATAGGAAAGGGGGCATAGTGAGGAAATACTGGACCAAAGCAAGACCAAAAACCAACTGGGCAAACTTGAAACTCTGCATCTCCATGCCTAATGTCAAAATGCTCTTCAGATCTCCAACTCCTTTCAGCTTTGTTAGCTACAACACACTTCTTTCTCTTGGGCTGGTTCCACTCCCTGTTTGCAGCTTTTCTTGGCAGGTGTCCCATGGTGCTGCCATCTCCAACATCTTGGGGTCTCCTAGGGAATCTAGGCTTCACCTTTACAGCTTCACACAATGATTTCTCTAGGCCTCCATTTGGGGGAACCCCTAACACATGTCTGGCCTCAGCAGCTTTCCTTTGTCACAGAGTTAGATTCCATAACCCCTTTCTTCTATCCTTGATGCTAAATCCGGAACCATTTGGCCAAAGCTGCCAAGTTCTGCTGCTTGTTGGGGCTGGAACATGGCCCCCTTATTCAATTATGTCTTCACCAGGAATCACCTGGGGGGTCTGTGGGCTTCCTAGATAGAAGTATCTATCAAGTAGGTGCTGATTCATAGGACCAGGTACACAAAGTCTCCTTAGGACAATAGTCAGGATTCTCATCCTTACTCTCCTGAAGTAATCTCCCTCTAGTTTTAAGAAGCAGATACGGCACACAAACCATCCATTCATATTCCAGATTTAATAAATTGTGTAAAGATTGTTGCTTCACCAACACCATTATTTCTTCTTCCTTTACCTGATGGTTAGCTTTAACCATCTCCTTGACATAACTTCAAATCACGGAGGAAGAAAGTCTTAATGAAGGATTGTCTACCTGTGGGCATATCTGCAGGGGGATTGTCTGAATTAAATTAATTGATGTGGTAGGACTCAGGTCACTGTTGGGAGTGCCATTTGCTGGGCAAAGGGGTCCTGAACTGTAGCATAAATTGAGTTGAACTCAAGCAAGCAAGTGGGGCAGAAGAAAACCATGTGCCACTCTGAAGGCTTGCAGTGGAGAAAATGAATGAGCAGGAATGTTAGTCAATGCTAGTTTGTGGTGCCAAGAAAGTGAAATATTTTTGTTACCTAAGAAAGATGTGTTTGGTTAGTAATTTTGAATGTAGTGAAGGAACTGCAGCCAGGGTGTTTAATGTGATGGGACAGATAGTCTAGGCAAGGGACATCATCCATAGGAGTCAAGTTGCCAATGAGATATTGTGTGATAGTTGGTTTAGAAAATCAGATTGTTTAAATTTAGGGTTACCTAGGAGATTGGTGAAGCACAGCTCTGGGAGTGTCTGTGAGGGCATTCCCAAGCAGGATTAACTGACACAGGAAGACCCATCCTAAGTGTGGTAGTACCTTCGCCCTGGAGGGAGTCCTGATGGAATAAAAGGGAGAGAAGAAAAATCCAACCCAGTGCTGGTATTCCCTTCTCTCTACTTCCTGAATGATGTGAAGTGAAAGGTTCCCTGAACCACACATTCCCACACCATGATTTCCTAACCACAGACTCGAGGCCAACTGACCATGGACTTGACCCTCCAATATGAGCTGAATTAAATAATAACTACTCATTCAAGTTATTTATGGCAGGTGTTTGGTCACAGAAACAAAAAGTAACTCATACAGTCACTTACTGTTGATATTTAGTTCTGGGCTGTGTATCTCAAAGAGAGAGAAGAAACAGGAGGTAAGACATGCTAGGGTGGCTCATGCCTTACCCATAAGCACACCGAATCATCTACAAGATGGTTACTCCCTTTTCAGGTCTTAACATCCTTTGATCTAGTTAAGGAGGAGTGTTGGATTAACATCAATGTGTACTCGTCTCTCAACAAATCTCCCTTTCTCACAGCTCATTCTGTGGTCAGAGAACACTCTACCCAGTCCTCTAGAAGAGCAGCCAGGGCTCTTACTCACTGAGCCACCTCCCCAGCCTTATGTTTCAGTCCATTTAAAATTTTTAATTTTTAAATTTTATTT
>CABHPP010095763.1:0-14812 GCA_902168425.1 Peromyscus attwateri
CTCCAGGAATGAAGCTGCCTGCTGCCCAACATATACCCAGACTGGTTTCATCTGCTTCCAAATCCATTTTGTGTCTTAACTTCTGCCAAGAATAAAAATTTAAACACACATGCACATCACGAGTGCACGGGAGGAGAGAATCGGGCTGGGACTTTAAGCTGAAAAACACCCAACAGAGAGGGGAGGGGAGGGGCAGGCCGGTTGCTGAACCTGGGGCAGGTTGTGAAGACTGCCCCAGGAGCCAGCACACCCGTCTCTGGTATTGTCACAGTCTCTGCCTGCTATGTGGATATAGGGTAGGATGTGAGAGAAGACCTTTGAAGTGGGACCTCTCCCGTCTCTCCAACACCCTATTCACTTTAATTGCCAACTCACTCAGCCCTGCCTCAGAGCAGCTCAGAGCGGCCTCACTGCCTGCAGGAAGCAGATCCTTGGCCCTAACACTGGGCGGAACTCTGTTCCTTGCTTATCCTCTCTTGGTAATTTCAAAATGAATCAAACAGTCTTGGAATGGCACAGGGCTCGCGGTAGGTGCAGACAGCCCGCAGGCTGCCTGTGGCTACCCCACAAAAGAGGTCGGGGATGGAGCCTCCTTCTTAGGACCCTGCACTATCTCTTCCAGGGCCTGAAGCCAGATGTTTGAATCTGGGGACCAGAAAAACAGCTCTGCTCCAGAAACCAGAAGGATCTTTGAGGCTCCATCAGCCCTGCCCAATATGCCCTAGAGTTGGAATAATGGCCCACCCTACCTCTGTGTTGCCATTATCTACTCTTTCTCTAAAACATGGAGAGCTGAGGATTCACTCCGCTTATACCTACCCAGTGGTAGGTATAAATTCCACTGTCTCCTGGAACTAACTTGCTTCACAAGTCACTCAACATAGAATGCCAGCTAAATCCTAGGCCTTTGAAAGATGCCATTCAAGCTCTGAAGCAAGAGTTCAGCTTCTGGAGAAGGGACACCAACTGAAAGTACAGCACAGACCACCGGCAAATCCAACCTGAGTGCCATGCCATGGCAAATCCAACCTGAGTGCCACACCACGGCCAGGAGATGAGAAGACAACCACAGCCTGCTTTGGAATAAGAAGCCTTGTAGCATCCACCTCTGTCCCACTCACACAGAGCATGGTAATGACAGTGGGATAATATGACAAGAAAAGAAAAACTTGCACCAGGCAGTGGTGGCACACACCTTTAATCCCAGCCCTTGAGAAGGAGGCAGAGGCAGACAGATCTCTGAGTCGGAGGCCAGCAAGTTCCAGGACAGCCAAGGCTACATAGAGAAACGCCATCACAAAAAACCAAACAAACCAAAAAGAAAAAGAAAGAAAAGAAAAACTTCTATCTTGATAATTGCTGAATCCTTGTGAAGAGGAGGAGAGAAAAAAAATTTCCAACTCCAAATAGATGTCTTTGGCATATTTCAGGTTAGGTACCCAGAGAAACTACAAACCTCTACAGACAAAGGAATGCCTCCCAAAAGCTATCCTGGTTTTTATTGTTCTTTTGCTTTTGTTTTCCTCTATAGCCTAGGATGACTTGGAACAGTTGACCATCCAACCTCAGCCTCTGGAGGGCTGGAATTACAGGTGTGCACAGCCATGCCAAGAGATGCCCTTCTGCAGAAAGGAAATGCTCACATTTACATTAGTAACCTGCTGTGGGATGTTCTGTATGTTAAATGTGTTGCTCTGATTGGTTAATAAATAAAACACTGATTGGCCAGTAGCCAGGCAGGAAGTATAGGCGGGACAAGGAGAGAGGAGAATTCTGGGAAGTGGAAGGCTGAGTCAGAGAGATACTGCCAGCCGCCACCATGAGAAGATGTTAAGATACTGGTAAGCCACGAACCACGTGGCAACTTATAGATTAATGGAAATGGGTTAATTTAAGATATAAGAACAGTTAACAAGAAGCCTGCCATGGCCATACAGTTTGTAAGCAATATAAGTCTCTGTGTGTTTACTTGGTTGGGTCTGAGTGGCTGTGGGACTGGCAGGTGAGAGAGATTTGTCCTGACCGTGGGCCAGGCAGGAAAACTCTAGCTACAGTAACCAGATGCAAACAAGGCCTTTTTCTGCCTGGTACCTCACCACAACCAGGTACTTTCCACAAGAAGGAGCTGGAGGGCTGGCTGGGGCAGGGCTGACTGGAAGGCTGGCTAGGGGGGAGGGGGAGCTGGGAGACTGGCTGGAGGGCTGGCTGGGGACTGGTTGGGGGGGTCTGATGGGTGATGTTGCTCTGTATGCTGTGAATGTGTTGCTCTGATTGGTTGATAAATGAAATGCTGATTGGCCAGTAGCCAGGCAGGAAGTATAGGGGGGATAAGCAGAGAAGGAGAATTCTGGGAGAGGAAGGCTGAGTCAGGAGATGCCAGTCCGCCATCCAGGGAGCAGTATGTAACAACACACAGGTAAAGCCACGGAACATGTGGCAACATATAGATTCACAGAAATGGGCTGAGTTTAAGTGTAAGAGCTAGTCAGTCATAAACCTGAGCTAATGGCAGAGCAGTTTAGCACAGGAAAACTTTCAGCTACAGGGTGCTGGCTGGGGTGCTGGCTAGGGTGCTGGCTAGGGGACTGGCTGGTGGGGGCTGGTTGGGGGGGGTCTGGCTGGGGCACTGGCATCTGCTCAGGCACAGATGAGCACAGGTGGCTGGGACCTGGGAGATTTTATCTGCATGAGATAGTCCCTGTCCAAATGCACACCCTTCAACTTTCCCCAGGTTGGGTCATCTCCTTCCTCCAGAAGCCAAACCCCTCACTTCTTTACTAAGTTCTACATGAGTTCAGCATCCGTCTTGTCCTCAGTGAGCCTCATCTCCAGCACTCTTAGGCACATGATAAAATCTGTCTGCTCTTTTTTTCGTGTTTCTGTCTGTTGCTTATTAGTTTCATAGATGATAGTTACCAAACTTGCAGAGGGAAAATAAACTTAAAATAGCCCTCTAAGTCAGTGGTTCTCAACCTTCCTAATGCTGCGACCCTTTAAGACAGTCCATGTTGTAGTGACCCCAACCATAAAATTATTTTTGCTGCTACTTCATAACTGTAATTTTGCTACTGTTATGAATTATAATGTAAATATCTGATCTACAGGATATCTGATATGCAACCCTGTGAAAGAGTCTCAAGACCTCCATGTTGAGAGCCACTGCATAGGATTTGTGATACTATTTTTCTGCCTTTATCTTTGTTTGAGGTTTTAGATTAGAAAGCAATGATTTTAAAATGCTTTATTAACAATAGGATAACTATGACAAGATACTCTCAAGCTTTCTCAAACCTTCACCAACTCTGAGGAACTCCTACCCACCCTAAGTCCAGTCAGTTAAGACAAACAGCTCCACCAAGCTGGTTTCATCAGGTTCTCAGGTCTGGATGGGAAGAGGTGTGTAGCCTTAGAACCTTCTGGATCTCTCGGGCTAAGAGGCAGCCTAACTCTTCATTAGCTATTGCTACAACTGATAAGGTTTTGGTCTTCATTACAGTTGTACAGTTGCATAATACTGTCTTCTATATGTGTTCCATATTTCTTTGTCCATTCATCTGTGAAGAGGCGCCTAGGCTGACCCCATATCTTAACTATTGTGGCCAGGGGAAGCTATCCTCTCCTATTTTGTCCACTGTCTCTTCATTTTGTTGGTTGTTTCCTTTACTATGGCATTTGTTTGATATTTCAGTTTGATGTAATTCCAATGGTCAGTTAACAAAACTCTCTAAAGAGTCAAATGTTCCAAAATACGAGCTCTTGTAGATAATTTAAAGTCAGCAAATCAGGCGAGGCTCAGAGTATTAATGATACAATGATAAGGAGGAAGAGAATGATAACAGTGGCCATCTGAGTAACTGTTTAATTTTGTATCCTAACAACCCCCCCCCCATTGGTCCATAGGTTAAAGGTTTAATAATCAGTTCAGGGAGCTTCTAGGGTGACGAAACCTTAGAAGATGGGGCCCCATAGAAGAACATTAGGTCATTAGACACATTCCCTTAAAGTGGCTATTGGGACCCTCATCTCTTTCCTTCTCTTTCTTATCTGGGGTATGATGTAAGTGGCATTCCTCCATGACGCACTCACCACCATGATAGTGCCTCATCACAGGCCCAAAGTGATGGAGACATTTGATCACAATCTAAAAGTCAGGAAACTGTCAACAAACAAGCCAAGCAACAAATGATACCCCAACCTTTCCTTCTTTTAAAGTGATTACCTCCGCTCTTCTGTCAGTCATGAAAAACTAAGACAGCACATAATTGGAGTCAAGCGGTCTTCTGAAGAGAGATGCGGATGCCACAGGTTCAGTGTGAAATGAAGTCTTGTTTTGATTGGGAACTCTCTAGAAGCTGAGATGTAAGTGTATTGAGGGAAGGAGACACGGAGCTCAGTAAAGACCTGTCAAGTAAAAGGCTACGCTGACGGCAGCCACTGTGGTGCCTGCTCGAAGAGGCATGTGCTGTGCTGTAGGACGTCTTCTGGGACACAAGGGTAAGTGGCCACAGCTCAGTGTGAAACCTCAAGTTTCTATGGAGTGAGGCTACAATGGGCGTCATGAGTTTTAGTGGGTGGCACTCTTCACACAGGGAAGCCAGGCCCAAGCCCCCCACCACAGGGACTTCCACGGGGGACACATGCTTCTTCTTGGCTGAAATACAGAGATCAAGGTCTCTCTGCCAGTCCCCCATGCCCATTCCAGGGACATTAGCACTGGTATTTTGGTTAATTTCAAGTGTGGGAAAGATTAGTTCTGCCTGCCTAAGATTCCGTTTCAATTGGCCACGCATGTCCTTTTCACTTCCTGACTTTCAAAGCATACAGGACTTAATTATTAAGGAACCTCCCTGTTCCACTTGCCCTGGAGGCTCGATTTTTCTGGAGAGGGGCGGGGGTAGGGGGGTAAAACAAGGAGCTTAGCCCCTGAATGCATGGCCTGTATGGATAATTATAATCGTCTCCAGGATCTACCTAAGAATGCCCAAATCAGTGGATGTTCAAGTCCTTCACATAAAGTAGTGTGCACAGTATTTGCATCTAATTTAATTCTCCCATATACATACAGATCATCTCTAGATCACTTATAATAATACACTGTAAATGCTCTGTAAATAGTTGATATATTGGGTTGTTTCGGGAAGAATAACAGGAAAAGGCAGCACATGTTTAGTACAGAGACAATTAAAAATATTTTCCAATCTGGTGTTGATTGAATTCATAGTTGTAGACCCTGTCACTACCAAGGACTCTCTCTCTCTCTCTCTCTCTCTCTCTCTCTCTCTCTCTCTCTCTCTAAGACAGGATTTCTCTGTGTAGCCCTGGCTGTCCTGGAACTCACCCTTTGGACCAGGCTGGCCTTGAACTCAGAGATTTGCCTGCCTCTGCCTCCTGAGTGCTGGGATTGAAGGTGTGCACCACCACTGCCGGGCTCATTGTTAGCAGCTCCTATTACATGCCTTTTGAGGCTGAGGGGAGTCCTGCAGATGAGGCGGGGGTGGGGGTGGGGAGTACCAGACCCTGTTCTAGACACAGAAGGGCTTCGATGAACAAAGTCTTCATCCCATGCGTCTCTCTAGTTGCAGAGAAGGAGATGATATCCAAGTGAGCAATTAAGTATATGTCAGGAAGTGATGGTGGTGAGGAAGTGATGGCAGTGAGGAAGTGACAGTGGTGAGGAAGTAACAGCAGTGAGGAAGTGACAGCAGTGAGGAATGATGATGGTGAGGAAGTGATGGCGGTGAGGAAGTGACAATGGTGAGGAAGTGATGGCGGTGAGGAAGTGATGGCAGTGAGGAAGTGACAATGGTGAGGAAGTGACAATGGTGAGGAAGTGATGGCAGTGAGGAAGTGACAATGGTGAGGAAGTGATGGCAGTGAGGAAGTGATGGTGGTGAGGAAGTGACAATGGTGAGAAAGTGATGATGGTGAGGAAGTGATGGCAGTGAGGAAGTGATCTTAGTGAGGAAGTGGCAGCAGTGAGGAAGTGACAACGGTGAGGAAGTGACAGTAGTGAGGAAGTGACGGCGGTGAGGAAGTGATGGTGGTGAAGAAGTGATGGCGGTGAGGAAGTGATGATGGTGAGGAAGTGATAGCAGTGAGGAAGTGATGGCAGTGAGGAAGTGACGATGGTGAGGAAGTGACAGTGGTGAGGAAGTGATGGTGGTGAGGAAGTGATAGCAGTGAGGAAGTGACAGCAGTGAGGAAGTGACTGACAGTGGTGAAGAAGTGACTGACAGTGGTGAGGAAGTGACTGACAGCGGTGAGGAAGTGACTGACAGCGGTGAGGAAGTGACTGACAGCGGTGAGGAAGTATGAACTAGTCTGAAAAGAGAGATAATGATGGTGGGCGTGCTGCTTGAATAAGGGTCCCAGACTGAGGCAGGAGGGGAGCAAGCACTCTCAAGACATGAGGGAAGGACTTGGGGAAGAGCTTTCCAGACAAAGCCAAGGCAGGGCAAAGACCCTAGCAGGAAGGCTGTCCCTTCTTTTCACAAAGAAAGATGCTGCCTAGATTTCTGTTGCAAAGGCTCTTTTCCAATCCAACTCCTATTGGACCCCAAGACCCTTCACTGCCTTTTCCCAGGGGGAGGGACAGAATGGTGGTCTGGAAGGATCCAAGAGAGATTCTGATAGGTTGATCGAACGGCCTTCTATTCAGAGTCTTGCAAAGGAAAGCAAGCACACCCACAAAGGAAGATCCTTTGAGCCCAGCCCAACCTCTAGCTAATGCCCTGGAATTTCTTATCTTTGAACTCAAGGTGGGTGGATAAGCACAGATGTGACAGCTGGGGCTTTTCAGTTGCCAGTGGACCATTTTCAACCTGTCCCCTGGGCCAGGTCACCTGCAAACATAAGTACGGAGAAGCAGCAGCTTGTGGTCATAAACCCGCCATTCGTCACCCGATCACACTGCTATATTGTAAACCCAGGCATCCATGCCTCTCCACAACCAGAATATCGTGACTTCAGGCTTCCTCTGTTTGTTTAAGAAAAACGAGGAACATAAGCAACTGCTGGCATTAGCGAGGTAGCTCATTAAGCAAACTGCTCACCACACAAGGGTAAGGACCTGAATTGGGCTCACAGAAGCCCAGGTAAAGCTCAGTGGGGTGGCCTGGCCTGGTACACAGCAGAGGACCACAAAAATAGCCTGCTTTAAACAAGGTAGAAGGGGAAGGCCGGGACCCAAAGTTCTCCTCTGCCCTTCCCATTTACACCATGACACACAAATATCCACATCCACGCAAATACCCATCCACACACACTCATAGATCTCACACCCCCACCAAAAACAAACAAACAAACAAACAAACAAAAAGAATGGGGGGAAAAAAGGAGCAACTAACTACGCATTCTCTGCACCAGAACTTCCAGCACAATTCTAAGCCTGTAGGGAGTGGGGTGTTAGCACTCCTACAGGTAAGTGCCTGTCGAATCCTTTCTGCTGGCTGCCTTCTGAATATTTGCCTGCAAGGAACCATCTCCTAGTCAGTTACCTGTCTGTCAAGGCTGCTACTTCCTTCCCCGGGGGTATTTTTCTATACAAGCTGCCACTTCTCCTGACCAGTCAAAGTGTCTACTAGGCCAAACAGCTCTCCTCCTTCACCCCAGTGAGGGGAATGGAGGACCTGCTTGATTAGACTTGCAAAGATCCTAGGTGCAAGGATCATCTGGTAGCTACAGGGGAGCTGAGATCCAGGCGATTCAGACAGTGTCCCAGGGGAGGGGAACGTCTCAAGAAACATGTTCTGAGATGAAACCCAATGTGGATGTGACTCTCACCACTGCGTACAAAATCCAACACTGGTGCTGCCACAGAGCCTGGCATCCCTAGTGCCGATGCACGCTCCTCCAGCTGTGACTCTAGTTTTGTACCAATGGCATTTAAGGCAAGTCTCATAAAGGGTCCCACCTGCCCCTTATTGGCAGTTAGTTACAAAAGGAACAGTTCTCCTAAGTCAAGGGGCTTTGCTTTGGGGAAGAGCTTGTTTGCTGTTTCACTTGTTTTAAAATGACAATGTTGGGAGTTAGAGGACTGTAATGAAATCTTGGCTCTGCTACTTATCCGCTAAGAGACCAAAACGAGTCAATGCACTTATCTAGGCTTCCCTTCCCTTATCCCCGCAAAGTACAAAGATGAGATCCGTCTTCACAGGACCGCCGGAGGGTTGCATGGACAATGTAGTGCTGGGCTCGAGGTCCGGCACACAGTAGGCACTCTGTAAACAACTGTAACTCTCCATCTCTGGAAAAGGCCAAGGCAGTCGCTGCTGCCTCTTGGCACTGAGCAGACTGCTCTCCTGCCCCTTGTCCATGGCTGCCTCCCTGAAAGGTGGAGTAGGAAGCAAGCCGTGTGGGGTTTGCGTCTCTGAGGAGTGAGAAGGAAATCTTTGCCTTGTTTGGTGAGGGGTACCTGCTGCTCGTGTGTGCTCACGCGCTTGTACCTAAACACAAGGCTGCATTTGTGAAACCAGGGGAACAAAACGAACACCATACAATACCACCTTCGGACAAGCCTCTCAATTGTTTTCTCCCACATTCGAGACCTGAGTGGTGTGTCTGTGACAAGGGGGTTGGTCGCCCATGTAAAGTCCACCTATAGAAGGCCACCTTCTTGTTTCCCCTCTGGGGAGGAGAGCTAAGCTCCCCCAACCCCTTTCTTTTATTGTCAAGGACCACCCACTGGAACTAGCTGGCAAGTTGCCACAGTCCAGCAGGGTGAGAGCCAGCCTGCTGTCCCAGCCTCTGTGTCTGCAACAGAAGCCTATAGAAGAAAAATCACCTGACTGGGTTGTCACCTAGCCTGACGGGGCCTTACAGATGGCAGGCCACCAGGAGTCTCAAGGTCTGAAGGACGGGTTGCAGACCTGCCTAGGTGGTGGCGATGCACTGGAATGTAACTCCTAGCAGGAAGATAGCAAATGAGTATCCAAGAATCCTTGCCTGCTACAAAACATCCTTTCATAATGACAGAGGTGAACAGCCGTGAACAGCCGTGACTTTATGTGGTTGCATTTGCAGAAGGAGGCACTGTGCTAACTGACATGTTAACGCATCACCCTCCCTCCCTTGAGTGCAGCTATGGAAAAGGGAAGCTGCCCCTGTAACTGCTGGAAGATGACAGTCACTTCAGAAAGAGCATCACGTGGGAGAGGTGATTTGTGGGATAATTAAGGGCAGCCTCTGCTTTCATGGAAAACCAATAAACCCAGAAACCCCCAATTTTCCTCTCCAATTAACTGTGACCCATACCTAATAAACCTACTGGGATTAAAATGTTAGGTAAGCACAGACTAGTAAAGGCACTTGGCTTAGACTAATCTGGAAAAATATTGGCAGAGCCAGGGAAAGTGGTGGTGGGACTTTCTTCAGGAATCCATGTCTAGCTTTTTCTGGGTGGGGTCTTCCAGAGGCCAGCCATCTTCAACCATCTTTACCTCCCATCCTGTGTGATGTCCATCTCTCGGGAGTCCAGGAGGTTTGGGGGCAACTGTGAAGCTCAGTGACTTGGTTGCCCCTACAATACATCTCCCCTTACCTGCTACTCTGAGACAGACTTCAGAGTCATCTAAACCTACTACAGACGTTTATATATCCAGAGATATGCAAGAGAGCAAATGCAACCATTGAGCAAAATGCTAAATTCAAGCACGTTTCCTGATCTCTCTCTCTCTCTCTCTCTCTCTCTCTCTCTCTCTCTCTCTCCAGGGTGTCTCTATGTAGACTAGGTTGGCCTCAAACTCACAGCAATCTTCCTGTCTCTGCTTCCCTAGTGCTGGGATTAAAGGTGTATGCCACCATATCAGACGTTTCTCTAATTCTCAAGAGAAATCTGATGGAGTTGAGAGAGGAACAAAATCATCTACTCATTCCTTCCCCCCTGAAAAATATTCAGTGACTGATCTTAGAAACATGTCCGAGAACCAGACTCAAGAGATTCTGCTTTCAATTCAGAAACTCTTAAAAGAAAATGCAAAGAGAAATACTTTGACTTTAGTATCTCACGTTTCCAGCATGCTTAATCACCCACAGAGGAAAAAAATGAATTTTCAGAAAGAAACTAGGGAACAGCTCACACAGGCAGATGCAAAAGAACATTCTGAACTGCTGGACTGCTGGCTCAGTCTTTGGCTTTGACTCAGTCTGAGCTTTTGTCTCCCCTGGTTCAGGAAGTAGTTCTTAGCTGATGCATTAACATTGGGTTTGCTCTGCATTCCCCTTCCGGCCAGCAACAGACTGCCGGATGCTATACACTCTCCCAGCAAACATTAGAATGAACTCTTGAAGAAAGCTGGCAAAGCTCATGCCATGATGCCAGGGGCATAGCATGTGTGCAGGAAAAGACAATGAAAGGATGGAGGCTCCAGCCTGGCCACACTTCCTCACTCTCCTCTTCCCTAACATTGTCCAAACTCATTTGAGAAGAAGAACGTTCTTCTGCCACACTTCTCAGCACTTGGCTTCTTTTTTTGTTTGTTTGTTCGTTTTTTTTTTTTTTTTCAAGACATGGTTTCTCTGTGTAGCTTTGCGCCTTTCCTGGAACTCACTTGGTAGCCCAGGCTGGCCTCGAACTCACAGAGATCCGCCTGCCTCTGCCTCCCGAGTGCTGGGATTAAAGGCGTGCGCCACCACCGCCCGGCTAGCGCTTGGCTTCTTTGGGGTTACTTTTCGTCAGGACTGCTTACCCTGCACTCTCTGTTACTTTCTCAACATGTTCTCTGGCAACTGGAATGAATTCACTGTGCATTTTTACTGCTATGATTTCTGCTTTCTGCCCAATAATCCTGTCCCAAACATCAAAGGCCTCCTTTGAAGATAAGGCCAAATTCGTCATTAGGAAAAGAGAAGTTATTCCCCAGCTATATTTTAGAAGACAGTAAGAAGCAGAATCCCTCCGGTTTTTGTGAGATAAACAATGCCTGGTACATCAGACCACAAGGCATTCACAGTGATACCACTGACAGAGACATAAACAGTTGGCATTCCTCACCCAAACCTACGCAGGACTTCTCCACAGCAAGCTCAGACTCCAAATCTCTAGGTTAATGATCTGTCTCCAACATATCTGACAAGGTTTGCCTTGGGAGAGGGGGTTCACATGGCCACTACAAGCTTTGACTACAAGAGTGTATGAGTTGCTAGGAACAACCTGAATTCTACCTTCCATCTGAAGCTGGACTCTTCCAGAACTAACGGATGAGAAACACTGCCCTCTCAGTGGTAACAGAACATGAAGAAACAGCGGACTCAGCAGGCTCGAGAGAGAAGACAATGAGCAGAAAACCTCACCTATGTCTTCTACGTCTTCCCTGCTACTCTCAGGTGGATGCTGACAAGACTTCATGGGTCATGGAGTCCACGAAGCCTGTTTCCAGACAGAAGCCAAAGAGAGCTGTTTCACCCTGCGAACAATGGGAATAGAGAGTGTTCTGAAGTCCTTGCTATTTCTAAGTGCAGTGTTATAAACCACAGCAATCCCTTCTTAATCCATTTTATGGATAAGAAAAGAGAAGGAAAACATTTTTTTTTCTAAGATCACAGGCCTCTTTCATTTCCCAGTTACCTACCTCCTTGCTAGAACTCATGAGCAATAAAGAACAATGATTATATTTTACAAAACCATTATCTTTGCATCCAGCAGTACTCGTTCATTAACATTCATAAAGTACTTCTTAAAAATATATAAGCAGGCCTCATAGTTAATAAGAACGGGGCCCTGGATGGCAGGGTAGGAGACAAAGAATAAACTCATCAGAAATTAATGGTCAGTTATATGTGGTCAACCCAGAGCAGAAGGTATTAGTATCACAAAGTGGGATGGAGCACATATAAAAGGCTGAGAGATTTGAATTTTTTTATAATTTATTTTATGTGCATTGGTGTGAAGGTGTCAGATTCCCTGGAACTGGAGTCACAGACAGTTGTGAGCTGCCATGTGGGTGCTGGGAATTGAATTTGGGTCCTCCGGAAGAACAAAGTCAGTATTCTTAGTCAAGGAGCCCTGTTAAAGCTGAGTGGCAAACGGGGTAAGGGACTGTTCCACGGGATGAATATATGGTGGGTGGTGGTGAGGGGGTGACAGGTGGGCAGTGGGAACTGTCAAGTGTGGTCGTAGTGGGACTGAAGAGGGGATGTCAGCACAAACAAAAGAAAGAGCAAGGGAGATGGGACCCGAGTGAAGAAGGAGGCTAACGGTGAGGATGCAGGACAGATGAGGGCAGCGGCTGGAGACAGGGTGCCTGGAGTCTCAGGGCCGGTGCTGGAAATGCCTGAGACATCCTTAGAGCTTCTTCCTGAATCCCACCTCCCCACCCTAACCAACCCTGAGGGATCCAAAGAGGCAAAACTCTTCCCTAGGAAAGCTTTGGTAAGCATGGACTCTGAGATTCAAACCAAATATGCTCTACCAGCTCACCTACTCCAAATATTTGATTCAAGCTCACCAATTATAAAAATATGACATGTTAGGGTCCCATAGGAGAGCACAGTTAGGATGTGATTTATTCCATCAACACTTGTTCATTTATCTGTGTATTCCTTCAACAGCAACGTGATGGACAGATGCACTTTCTGGGAGTCTTTGGTCAAATTATAAAGGTACTTCAGAGGTGTCTGGTGACAAGAGTCAACACTTGTATCACAGCTGCAAAAAGTACATATGCACAGATGAAAATCGAGAAGTTGGTTATAGGATGGGATTATGGGTAATTATCAAAACTTTTTTTTGTGAGGAGGAGGAGTAGTAGTAGCTGTTTATATAATCAATAAAAACCAAGGGGAATTACTCTTTGATGAAGAAAACTGACTCTCCTGGGAGAAGGAAGTTCCTATCCTGGTGTCTGAAGCATCATAAATATTGGGTGGGTGCAGAAGTGACAAGGAATTACATGTGTTAAAGTCAATGTGTTTTTCAAAATGGAAGCCTATCACTCTTTCCTCTGCCTCTTCCATTTCCATTCCCCTCCCCCAAAACAAGGGAGTTTAGAGTATGGAGGAAAGAAAGCCAACTCCCAATGTATAAGGACATCTTTTGAAGCCCAGTTAACTCTTTCTTATTCGGAGACCAGAAAATACTAGACAGTAATTACCTAGTGCAGTTGGGTCTTCAGCTGTTGTTGGAAAGACAAGACGGGAGACAAAACCCCAGTCATTAAGCCTATCAGTGACTGCTGAAATTTGAACCCAGACCCCCCAGGGCCCTTGGAATACTATGATCCTCAGGCTCACTTCTTGCCCTCTTTTCTTAAACCCCAGGAGCCCGTGAGGAAGTCAACAGAATTACTTCATGAATAATCTCCTATTCATGTCAGGCTATGGAAACCACAGAGAGGCCTCTGAAGAGAGCAGGGATCTCATGCCACTGGGGGGAAAAAAAAACACTTCAAAGACAGTAAAATCTCTGGACCATTTGGAGGATGGAAAGGGACATAAATTACACCCTTTATCTTGAATTGGCCAACCAGCTAGCAGC
The DNA here is from genome assembly GCA_902168425.1 of Peromyscus attwateri. Lineage (NCBI taxonomy): Eukaryota > Metazoa > Chordata > Mammalia > Rodentia > Cricetidae > Peromyscus > Peromyscus attwateri. The sequence continues at coordinate 13,472 of CABHPP010095763.1, forward strand.
TAAGCAGGTTCTTCTCATGGTTTTCCCCTAGACTCTTCCTCTCCAGCTGTGGTCAAAGAACTTGCCCATCCTGGACTCTGTCAACATCCACTTCCAACTGCCCATGATTTGGCCTCTTCCCCTGAGTGAAAGTCTCTTGCTGTGCTGGGCTTCTGAGATATCATAAAAGTGGGTCAAAGGGGCAGTGTCTGAGATCTCAGTCCTTGGATTTCACAGGTATAGACAGCCTCTAACCAATTCCTGAAGGGACAAATCCTCAGTCTCCACAAGGGCTGGCAGTGTCAGCCAGAGGCACAGGGAGAGAACTATAAGTCCCCCCCCCTTTTTTTTCCATCTTTGCATAAACTCACTCCAAAAACTCATCTAGCTTTGCATAAACTCATCCAAAAACCCCACTGCTGTTTCCACCCAACTCTGTCCTGCTGACCCCAGAGTGCTTCCAGATTACCATGGGAACCTTCTGGGTCTCAATTATGAGACCATTAAAAAGGGCCAATTATAAGACCTCAGAGTGCTCCTGGGAAACCTGTTACACACCTCAAAATGGCCAACCCCTCGCCTCAGAGTCTCTTTAAAGCTCAAGAAACAGGCCATCCAGATGGATGGGCATCCAAGCCCCGCACGTTGGTCCAACAGGATCTTTTTAATGTTTTCCACACTATTCTTAAAAAAAAAAAATGGGGACAGACTTATTGGCCAAACCAAAGATATGCAAAATAGAAAGAAAGAAAAGAAAATCCTCACGACTCTGGGCTACTTGCTTAGAATTAGCACCCAGTGGTAGAATAAATCAGAAGTGTTTACATATTCAAGAATTTTAAAGCTACATTCATTAAAGGTCCGTGCTTACAAAATTCTGTACAACAAAGAGCTAGGTGATAAAAATGTGCTGGCAACACGGGCCAGAAACAACATTCTTGTCACTTCATCCAGTAAGAGGTAACTCCAGTTCAAAAGCTTATGGGAAGGGAGCTGGCAGGGAAGGGCTAGGAGAGCCCAGAACACCTCACCACACCCAGAAAGTGCCTGTTTGGGATTGCTGTTATGTGATTTGTGTATTCTTAGACGTAAGTGCCACATCTCTAGAGGAGTACAAAGCTTGTTTCAAGAGCCCGGGCCTGGGTCATCTCCACATGTCAACAAAACCACCTCCAAAGCTCCTTTAAGCCCCCCAGGTCTGCCTGACTCCCACCCCTTATTTTCCGCCTGGAAAACTAACAGACAGGCCCTTCCAAACCCAGCAGTCACTCCCCCACCTTCTCATAGTTATCAAAAACAAAATCCCCAGAACACAAGCCCAGTGGGATACTACTCACACCACACACACACACACACACACAC
>CABHPP010095766.1:0-11659 GCA_902168425.1 Peromyscus attwateri
TTCTGTGATTCAGGCTGGCCTCTGACGTGGTGTGACTCTCTTTCCTCAGCTTGGTGCTGGTGCTCCAAGAGCTCCTCAAAGAATGAATTTGAAGACTCTACTGGTTGTTACTGCAATAACAGGCCTCCATCAACAGCAAAAAAAAAAAAATAGTGCTAAAATCAGTGTTTTGTTATTGGATAAATAAGTTATCCATAAAATGCTTTCTTTTTTTAATGTGTCTGATTTTTTTTTGAGACAATATTGGGCTGTCTAGACTTGACTGATCTGGAACTTGTGATTCTCCTGCCTCAGCTTTTTGAGTGCTGCTGTTATAGATGTGTGCCACCGCATTTGGCATCATATAGCATTTTCTCAATGTGAAAAAAGACAAAATGCTTTTATTGAAATTGATTTCAAATGTGGGTGTTAACAGCAGTTGTACAAATGTGGATGGCAAAATATTTCTCGCAATCTGACTTCAAACTCTGAAGCATCAGAAGCAGGCAGAAGGCACCTACCTGTATTGTTATGTTTTCATGGCTGTAAAGAAAGATGTAGACAACCTAAGGGAAGAGCTTGTTCTAGCCCACAGGTTGAGAGTTCAGTCCATCACTCGGCAGTGGGAGTGGGTGGCAACATGAACGTTAGGACGCATAGGAAAGGGGGATACAGGACAGGATGAAGATGAGATGTAGTCCAGAGGAGATGCCCCAGTGACATGTTTTCTTCAGTGAGACCCCACCTCCTCACTTGACATGCCCATTCTCAAGGGGAAATGACTGTCCAGGGCTGTAGCCTCACTTTCATAGTTCCCATAGACACAGACATCTACTATTCTTCCAATGCTTGCTGGAAGAATGAACTAAGATCACAAAGGTCTCAGGTTTGTGCTATAGTTACAAATACTGATCATTTTGCAGTTCATTTCAGATGTACTGATTAGAAGCTTAAAAAATAAATTAGAGTTTCTTTTAAATTAAAATGGAATTTCATCTGTTATAAAATCCACATTTCTTTCTCACGCAGACAGCAGACAATAGTGATGTCCTCTCTGCTTTTATCTTGGACAGCAATTTCAACTGTATAAAAGCAGCTCTCTCCACACCCTCTCCACAGCATTATTTTAATGGCAGCGTTATTATCATGATGGTAATAAGGGACTCTTGCCACTGCCTGCCCCTCTTTCAAGGAGCAAACTGTGATGTCAGCCTGTCACTAACATACTAGATATGTATCTCTAGAGGTTGCCATGGAGAATCCGGAAGCAGAGCTGTAGCTCTGGGTAGACTAAGTACTCTCTGGCATGTCTTGTTGGACTCAGTGGCGTCAGCTTAGGGAGGAAGGCCCTTGCTTTCACTGTTGGCATAGATTATTAGAATTGGGTGGGAGTCTGGGTAAGCCTCATCCAGGCATGAAGTGTCGCTTAATCTGACAGGGGCATTTCTGGGGCTATAACTGTATCAGGAGCAATAGGAAATGTGTTGATGTATCCTTTCATCTCTACTTTGAAAAAAAATGAGCAACTTCCAAATTAAGAGAATGTTTGTTTTAATATTAATAATTACATTAAAAAGAATGAAGCTTGAGTAGGAGAAACAGTTCCAGCAGGACAAAACGGGTTTCTGAAATTGCTTCTTCGTTGAAGACTAGTCTTCATAGAGAAAAGAAATATACACAGTGACGGCTGCTCATCCCAACAGAGTACTAATCTAGAGTATCAGTCTGTATTCTGTAACAAGAACACAATCCCCCCAGCCGTGCTGGTTCATAGTAAATGGTATTTCTTTTGGCCCATGGTTCTGCTCCATGAGACTTCTGGTTGCCAGCACCTTGAGGCAGCATAGGGCATCAAATGCAAGAGATAGAATGCCTGTGGTGCACCTAGCCAAACTGGCTTTCATAGCAGAGCCATTGTTGAAAAAACAGGAGTCCATTGATTGATGATTGGAGCAATCCATCATGACTGCAGAGCGCCAATGACTTAACATTTCCCTCTGGTCTACCTCTTAATGCCTCATGATGGGGATTAAATTCAACATGAATTTGGGAGGTGGAGAACCATCCTCAAAGCATAGCTAATGGCAGAGCAGCTTCTTTATGCTGGTGGAATGGAATAATTTGGTGATTTACAAATTTTACAACCAGAGGCAACATCTTTTCTAGTTGGTATAAGGACAGACATGAACATCTTAGGGCAGAATAGAATAATTACTACTTAGCTTCAAGAGAGCAGTCTGTGGAGTAATCTTGTTAGAGTCGCTTCCTGTTTTCTCCTATTTATGATGTCATGATTAAATTATTTGAGCATTCAACAGTAAAAGAAGTAGGTCGAGGGTTCAGGAGAGAAGTTTGGGAAGTTACTGGGGAGACTTGGGAATATTTATTCATAAGATCCATGCATGAAGAGTCAGATAACACTATGAGCTACTAAGAGATGAGACCAGAAAAGCAGAACAGTCTCCATATTCTTTGAGAAATCTGGGAAGTATAGAATGCCCTCAGAGCTTAAGGGACAGATGCTATCATGCCATGCTATCAGTGGCAGAGCAGGTTCCTGGATGGCCAGCTACCCTTTCTGATTCTGTTATTTTGGGGTCAGACATGTATTAGAGAGCTCAATTTCCTGGGCATTGAAAAGACAGTCACTCATGGAAAGACCGTCACTGCAAAGCACTGTCTTAAATCCACAATGAGAAAGGGACAGTGGGGGTTGTGTCATAGACAGTGGTCCTGTTGACCGATACTACATGTCTTTTCTACACCACCCAAAGAAGGCCTTCACTGAGGATCCAGGCAGGCACAGTGCCCTGTTCTCATAGAGATAGTGAGTTTGACTGATGTCTATGTCCACTTAGATTTGGACTGGGGACTCATAATTTCATAAAGGCTCCAAGTTAAGGAATCAGTTTGACAGTCTTGGAAGAGGGTAAAATCAGTTTGAACCTTTGCTCTCAGATTTAAAAGAACGAACATCCCACATAGTGAGTGAACTTGGGTAGTCCAAGCAGCTATTCAAGTTCAAGAACAAGCTGCGTTTTTGGCATTATCTGGGGGTGATGATAAGTTCTGGGATCCTCAGTGCCACCAACCTTCTGTGTCTTCTAGACTATTCACTAATTAAAGTTACCCAGTGTTCATTGCTGAATCTTGGTGAAGTCAGGCTCCACAACAGATAGAGCCCAAATGAGGTAGAACCTGTGAGAGATAGAGCACTGACAGAGCCTCACTGGAGAAATAGAGTGGCAGGGTTTGGAAAAGTCTTCCTAATAGAAGTTTCCTAATGCCAATGGAAACTCTCAGTTATTAAGTTTCCCTTCCCCTAATTAACCCCAAGTCCTCCATCCTACTTTCCTTGGATGTCATGATTTATCCAAGATAGTCATCGGTTGTGGGTGATGCATGAGGGTAATCCTCTAATTTTGTTGTGTAAATGAACCAGAATGATAGAATTTAGTAAAGCAACTATGTCTTTGGGTTCTGATACGGTACCATTTCTTCAGCAGCATGAAGGACCAAAGGAAATCCATTCTATTTTACTGAAAGAAATTTGAGTTAGAGGAGCTGAAAAGGCAGTCCATATGATCTGCCTTTGTCAAGGACACAGGCATTTTCAACACAATTCTAAAGGGAGGAAGAGGTTACAATAGAACATAAGAGTCTCTGGGGGCCAGAGCACATTTGCTGTATGATGAGGAAGGTTCCACGTTATATCTGCAGCCAGCTTCCCTTGAATACAGATGCAGATCTGCTAAGGGGGACCCTGGGAAAAGACAACTGTGTGCTCAAGGGAAGAAGGGAAAACCAGTTCAGTTTTGCCCAAGAGATTAACCAGATGGGGGATTTCTGCATCCCTCAGGTAATTTGTCAGATGGCGGCGATTTCCAGCGGCAGCTTAACGTGGACATACGGGTGACAGGTTTGAATTTGTTATCTCGACGTGAAGGGCTCCCCAGACCCTCATTTCCTCCTGGATCCAGCTTTCGATGGCTTGCTTTGTGCTTTCGGCCCCTTTCCTTCAGTCTCCTTGCTCCCTTTCTTGTCTTTTACAGAACTCCAGCCTTATCTTTTAAGCTGATTTATTTCCCGCTTTATGGCGCAGAGAGCAGCTAAAACTAACAGAGAAAGAGCCAACCTGAGTGTTTCCCCATTGTCAAAGAGCAGATGCTGTGGCAGGTGCCACCGGTAAGATATGATAATCAAACAGGAAAAGAAATGTAGAATTTTATTCCCCTGTCTTCAGACAGGGCTCTCAACTTGCGGATTCATTCACTGGTTCAGGACAAATTAATATTTCAGAACTTTCTCTACAGTCTACGAGATAATGCCATGTGACCAAATGTTACATGAACCCCCATAATGCAGCTTCTTCTGGGAGGGGTGATGTTCGCTTTCCAATTAAATCCTTGTTACATTACATTTCATGCCTTGGTGAAACAGAAATTGCTTTCAGCTCTCGAGGAGGAAGGCATATTTAATAATACAAACGACTTCATTAGCTGAGAGTGACTGGTTTGGGCTGCCCCCCTCTGATACTAAGTAGAACAGTCTACTTCCTGCCTGGGCATACGTTTCTGGTCTGGAGGAACAGTTCTGTCTGTTTTTTTTTTGGCTTATGTTTAGATTGTTGGGAACAAAAACAAGCTCCTTTATAATGGCCATTTTGGTTATTTTCCCCTTAATTGTTCATATTTCAGTAAACTGTTCAGAGGGAATGTAATCTAATTATTTTGTCTAGAAAATCAGCCCTGTACCAGGCCTCGGCTGTGTGGCCTTCCGTATGTTGGTCTGTGTTTTGGAACTAACACCAAACCTTTCTGATCTTTGATAGGAAAGAAATTTGCTTTGATTTTTTTTAAAGCATGGTTATTATTTAGAAAAATTGTTAGGAAACTTTCATGATTTAAAAACAGATTATGTTTTGAGTATGGTATCAGTTCATTTGGTAAGAATGCTGGATATTTTGTTAATAATGTATATTTCCTGTCTAGTTTATTTAGCTACATGTGTTTAAAAGCACTTTTTTCAGACTTGCAATGGTATTATTATTTTTTTTTAATAACTGATCCCATGAGGGCTGGAGAGATGGTTTAGTGGTTAAGGGTATGGCAGCTCTTTCAGAGGACCTGGGTTCAATCCCTAGCACTCACACGGTGATTCACAACCACCTGTGACTACAGTTTCAGAGTATCCAAAGACCCTTTCTGACCTCCATAGACACCAGGTCAGTACGTGGTGCACAGATATACATGCTGATAAAACATTCATATTCATAAAATAGAATAAAAAGACAGGCTAAAAAAATAATTCCTATGCTTGCACCTCATTTCATGCTTCAATCTTTATTCTGAATAACACTGGCAGTTTCTCTGGGCCAATAGCACTCTGATGACTTTGGGTTCTATTTCATATTTTCTTTCTTTCAGCCTGCCTTGGACTGATGAAAAGGCTTGGGTAGACATTTCACAAGCAGTTTTGGAGCACTTCTTGGGAGAAATCGAAATCTCTTTGAAGGTTAGAATAGTCACTCACTTTCATTGGTCCATTTATTTGACTAGAAGGAAGCTCAGAGAAAAATTGATTCAAGAAGCAGTTCTGTGGTGGGAGGAACACAGGGTTCGTAGTCAAGGCAACCCTGATTCCAAGGCCAATTTGCTACATATTAGCTGTAACTTCGGGTTTCTGAGACTGTGTTTCTCTTGTGTAGAAAGAAGATCTAGCAGAGAGAATTGGAAATATAAGTGCAATGATGGACAATGCCTCTGGCAGTCTTAACAAGTGGGGGATTTTCTTCCCATTCTCTGAATCTCAATGTCCTTATCTGTAGAATAGAGAAAATGAAAACTACCTATTGTGGGGACTGTGAGAACAAAAACAAGTATGGACTTGGGGTAATGTACAGTCACTCAATAGTGAAGTATATTTATTACTTTTATGTAGTGTGACTAAAAAGTCCAAGAGAACAACCTGAAGAAGTAATGATTTATTTTGGTTCACAGTTTCCGAGGACTTAGTACTTGGCTGCCTAGGCCGGTGGTCTAAGTGAGAAGATTATGGCCCAAGGAGCCACGTCTTGAGAAAAGGGGCTAGGGGACTTGGTTCAACTTTCAAAGTCATAACCCTAGTGACTTACTCCAGTGAGGCCCCACCTCTGGAACTCTTCACAGCCTCCCAAAATATTTCCAGCCTCAGGGACTGAGTGTTCAAAGCATGAGCTTGTTAGAGATGTTTTGTCCTAAAACATTAAGTTCTGAAAGGGAAACAAAAATTCCTACCTTACAAAAAGAATTGCAGCTTGCTGAGAGCCTGGACAATAGTAGGTCTGGTCTCACACACTGGCCAGTGTTCTTTCCCCATACTGTCATTGGCTAGTTAAATCTTGTTGGCATCCTGGCTTAAGGAGTTGGAGAGCAAATGCTGAGCCAGGCGAACATACCACGTATGATTCTATGTTAAGAAATACTTGGAATGGTCCCTCTGAACACTTGAGTTTACCAGAAGAAAGCAAGTGGGCTGCAGATGGAAAACTTGGTTTACCTTAGAGAAATGACTTTAAATACATTTGCAAAGGGCTGCTTCAAGTAAAACAAAAGCATCCTTTTTGTTCTCTTGTTTCTCTTATGTGTCATCAGTGTTAGTTAATATAACAATTTGTCTTTTGTGAGTGCTTCTCTAGGTGTCTCTTTCCCCTGAAAAGCCAAATAATACCCCCGTTCTATATGACACCGACACCAGAGTCAGTTAAAAAGGGTTTCATTGCAAGGCTAAGAAAGAGCTAATTTTCTAAAATTGGAACATTATCTGTCATGTGTTCTTACTCTGTAATTATGACTATTATTCTCATTGGGGAAAAAGAGATATTTCAGGAGGGGAAAAGATTTTTATAAGAGGCTTTTAATATAAATGGGCAATTATATTAAAATACTGACTTTCATGCTTAGACACTACGTTGTAGATATATTTGATGTACATACAGTAAATTATATGCACATGAAAACTGAAAATATATGAGTACTAAGTCTTTTGCAAAAGGCATGAATAATCTTGTGAGATAGATTTTTGAAAAACGAGTACACAATTTTTATGCTTATAGAGATTTTTTGTTAATATGCAATGTTTTCTTTTTTGCTAAAGAATGAATCATTTTCATTTGGCAGTGAGTCTGAACTTTTCTTTTACAAGAATGATTATGCTTTTTAAATAATTTGTGAGGCTGAACAAAGGGCTGTGGCAAAAATAAAAATGGTAACCATGATTCATCTTTTTGTAGAAGATGGAGACATTGGTATAAGTTACGAAGAAATTTTAGTTTTACCTTAAGTCATTCATTAAGCAGATGAAAAATTTGGATATGGAAAGAAATAATAATATGTGGTCATTTTTGAGTTTGAGAATTTTCCACTGATTATCTGAGAGAGCACAGTCTTTCCAGAACCTTTCAGCTCAAATGCTACTCCTTATAGAAGAAAACCCAGGCTTCATAAACCCCGAACATCATTTTGAGACCTTTAAAAAAGAATAATAGAAATTAAAAGTACATAGTAAGAAACAAGGGTGTATTAACTTGTCTAAGATGAAAATTAAAAAAATCATTAGTAAAAAACTAATGAGTATTACAGATAGATAATTTACAACTGACAATCATGATATTTTTCTTTACATGTTTGGCTGGATGTTTTTTATTTTTCCCATGGTAAATAAATGAGATAGGGTCTTATGGAGCCTGGGCCTTGAATTCCTGACCCTGCCCACACCTACTAAGTGGGGATCCAGATGTGTTTTCAAGCCCAACTGTTTTCTACTTTTGATAGTTGGAATTCTTAAGCATTGCTGCCCACAAATGGAAGGTTGTGTGGTATTGCTACCAGATGTGTGCCCTTTAATAGAGGACTTTTGATATATCCAACTCCATGAAATTCATGGAAAAAATACAGTTTACTCATATTTTGTATGTACTGCCTTGTGGAATCACCCCCACCAGGCAAGAGCTGTTTCAGTAAGGATGACGAATGAGTTCTATTTAGAATTTTTCCCACATTATGGTCAGAAGTATTCTCCACAGACTGACTTTTGGTTCTATGCAATTTATAACTAGTTTCTTTTCTATTTCCCACATACCCCTAGTGCAGAGTGCTATTACCTGCCCAAGGACTGGAGAGAAGGTTGGTTCAGGGACAGGTAAGTGGCTGTAGGACACAAACTTTGTTTTCCTTTTCTGAATACCTAGGTATGTGATCCTGTGCCAAGAGATGTGTATATGCCTACAAAGAGAGACATGGAACAGCATAGAAATATTTGCCCTAAATTACCTTCCTCATCAACATTAGTAGGGACCATAAGCAATTCAGATTTTTTTTCACCCTGGAATTTGCCTTTGTAGAACCCTCCATTTAAAATGATACACCCCAGTGCTTGAGAGATATCTCAGAGATTAAGAAGACTTGCTATAGTTCTTGCAGAAGCTTCCAGTTGTGTTCCTAGCACTGATGTGGGGAACATCATATGCTCAAAAACTGACTGTAACAGATGTTGTAGGGCATCTCTTGCCCTCGTCTGGTCCATTTGTACTTCTGTGTACATATGGCACACATAAACTCACTCACATGCACACATATGTACATGTACATGCAAAAAAATCTTTAAAATTATTTTATCTCTCTTCCTTGAGCCTTGCTTTCCAGAGTGATGTCTTCTTCCTCTTCTCTTCTTTTTCTCCTCCTCCCTCATCTTTCTAAGAAAAAAATAATGATTTAAGGGAAGTTTGGCCCTTGAACAAGGCTCAGCAGTAGAGGACAATAGCATAGTGAATAGGTAGATGAGGTTTTTCATTGGCTGGTGCCCCATTGTACAGGTTCTAGAATTTTCTGAACCATTGTTATGTATGCATCATCATATTATGTTATTTACATTTTTGCACTTAGGTGTGTAGCAGTCTCATGTTCTAAACAGATTTCATAGTCACTGAGAGCATTTCCTGTGTCTTTATTACTCTCTGATGATAGACCACCCACTCAAGAACATGGCTGCAGTTACAGAGAAGTGGTATCTAGAGGGGGTCGTATGTTGGATAATCACAAACAAGCTGTTGTCTTCACGTGCTTTGCCTTCTTACAGCCCACTAACCCTTTAAGATCCCTACCATTCTCATGCCCTTTTCAGCATGGCTCTGGGAATCCAAACAGCATACAGATTTTAAAGCAAAGTCTTCAAATTAAAGGTTGAATAGAAAGTCTGTTGATAAATTGGGTATACATAGAGCTGACCTGATAAGTGCTGGTGTTAGAATATGGAGCCCTGACCATTTGCTGGCTTTCTTCCCCTGTGGCACGTCCCTGAATGGGTCCCAGGACCCTTAGAGTTCCTACTCAACAACCAATTCTGGTGTAGAAAAATGGTCCTGGATGTAGAATCAGAAAGCCTGAATTTCTTTTTTTAATCTCTGACATTTCTCTTCTGTGATTTCTCTTTCTCTGGGGTTCTGCCATGTAGTCCAAAACAGTCTTGAACTTTTGATGCTCTTGAGTCCAGGGATGATGGCGTCTGTCACCACACAGAGCCGAAAGCTTGGATTTCTACTGTGACTTCCATTTTCGCTTGTCATGTCATAGTAGGCAAATCGTAAATTGCTCTTTGCCTCTGTTTTTACATTTGTGAAAAGTGAATAATAATACACTGTCTTAACCCATGTAAAATGAAGCAAGCTGAAGTCAATAGGCCATACATGTGGAGGCCTCTAATACGCTCTATACTTAGGAATAATTACAATATAATCCCCTTAACCTTTCTAGCAAAATCACCTTTTGGGTGATTTAAGTGGAAAACCCACAAATAATTATATCTGAAAGGATTATGTCTGCTGCTCTATGCCCATGATAGCATTCCAGGCCCCTGGTAGGCAGCCGCCCACTCCCTGCTCATTACAAGGAAGCCATGAGAATGAATGTGGCATTTCCAGCATTTACCAGGACAAGAAGCCCCAATGCAAATCTTGTTTGGGCTGCTTTAACACAAAAAGCATTCTTCTCTGTGGACGGGTGATGGCTAAGAGAGTGTGATGGAAATAAAATGTCACAATGGACGGTAAGCTTGCCTCATGCCTGCAAATGTCTTCTGTAGTTTACCAAGTAACAGTGACACTATTGCCATGCAGAAATGATATATTTAGAAGTGGTAAGTTAATCTTATTTGTAGTTTGTGCTGAAGTGTGTCTGTTCACAGAAAGCATAGTGTAGAGTGAATGGCAGGTCACAAAATGACCTGAAGGGAAGCAGAGAAAACAGAACAGGGAGGGAAGAGTGAATATCATACACTCCTACCACCCAGGTTAAAGACAAGAGAGTGTGAAGAGGGCTGGAACAACTGGCTTTTAGGAAACAAAGAGATTTGTGGTGTAGGGCAGAGTGTAGAAGAGGCCCTCTAGGAGGAAACCACAGTCTAAACATCTCTCAGACCCTGACCTTCCAGAAGGGATGTAGAAAACTGAAGAAGGGCATCATCTTGTTCAGAATCCTAGCACCTTTGCTATCAGGTCTACTTGACATCTAAATCATCTCAAAGAGATAAAACTATCTCTTATTGTTAGAGACATCCTCAATCCTTGTCTAGACTAAGGAAGAAATGACCTGGAGGAGCAGGGCCTGTGGCATGCCCTTAGAAAAGGTGATGGTTGACAACAAAGAAATTTCAGCCAGAAGGCAGGGGAAGGTGTCTCCTTAGAGGCATTTATGCCTTCAGAGTTGATAGTAGCTGCTCTGGTTACCTGGAGATAGGTAGAGGAAGACCAGAAAACCCAAAATGAGCAGCTTGCCCTAACTGACACGTGGGATGGAGGGGACAGACAGTCAAGCTCAACCTGCATCAAGATAAATCAGGCTCCTGGTCATACTGACCTGTCTTAAGTTGTTTCAACTTAGTAGGAATAATTTCCACACTGGGAAGAGAGAGAGAGACAGAGAGATAGATAGATAGAGAGACAGACAGACAGACAGACAGAGAAACATCAAGATTCTGCAGTTTTGATGATTTTTCCCATGTTAATGCAAGAACCCCTCACATTCTATGGAGTTAATACCTAGAAGATGAGTGTCAGTGCTTTCTAAGGTCAGAGTCCTATCAGCCATTCACACAAACCCCATAGACTGAGTAGCAGGGCCCACATAGCAGGTCAGAACAATAGCATGTGCTTTAGCACATGGACACATTTTCTGTGTATAAGACTGTAGTCTATCCTCATGAACCACTGGACAGAAGCCTGATCACCTTCCAGCTTAACTAACTCATCTGAGACTAGAACATGAACTAAAAGAGTGAGCAGGGTCACATGGTTTAGCAGGTACCATATTTTGCTACTATATTTTCTGTTTATCTTTTTTAGGGGACAAGATTTGGTTATACAATTTAGCTAGAAAGAAATTTTATGGAACACTCATGAACTGAATCACCTTTTCTCTGTTTCCAATGATCTGACAAGGCCTAGGCAGATGGCATGCTTTTTAGCAGCAAGTTGTCAGACAGCCTTTGAAAAGCAGGAGTCATGGCAACCTTGACTCTTTTACTTCTTCTCTTCTTACTTACCTGGTGATGAAGCACTGCCCCGGGGTGATCTCATGCACTTGTCTCTTAAACACATGTCTGTGCTGTATTTGTGAAAACACATTCTATGTCACGGAGTGATGTTGGT
>CABHPP010095772.1:0-28359 GCA_902168425.1 Peromyscus attwateri
CCCCCCCCCCCCCCCCCCCACCCCCCCCCCCCCCCCCCCCCCCCCGCAGGACACTAGTTCTGCACAAAAGGATGGCAAACAATAAACCAACAGGCTTCTTACTGTGGGCTGAGCCCCACTTAGAAACGGAGGTCCAGGGCAGAAGATCTAGGGAGATTTCTATTCAATTCTGCATGCGTGCTATCTCTTCTCATTTTGTTATGTGTAGCTGCCTGAGAAACACTTTCCCGTTTTCATATTTTATGAAATACCTTTTGCATTATTAAAAGGTGTATTGACTCAGTGTCTTCACAACTGTACAGCAAATGGAAAGGGTGATTAACTAAAGTGAGTACGCCAGCACACTTTGCATATGAAAAGGTAAATGTTTCTTTTCAGTTGCTTGAGGGCATTCTCAGTGCTCTTTTTAAAAGGAAAGACTATCGGTTTCAAATAATATCCCAAACATGATCCCAGTCATAATTTACTTTTCCTCATTCAGGAAAGAAGCCGTTGTCTAAAGAGATCCTGCCAATTTGTAAATGTTACTGAAATAAAACAAAGCGAGACACAAATGAAAACAGACAGACACACAGACACAACCCTGAGTGGCTTCCGCACAGAAAGCCAAAGGACGTCCTTTTGAAAGGGACTGCTCATGCTTTTGTTTAAAAACGCTTAATAAAGGGGGAGACTTTTCATAATTATAACCCCGTGAGATCAAAGAGTTTCTAAGGCAAGCACACTCTCTGGGAGTTGAGGAGCTGCTGTGCCTTCTTCCCATAAGCCTCCTCTTCCTACTTGACGCTTAGTCAGATCTCATCTCTTAGAATCCCCTGACCTTGTTTGATACAGAACAGTGTACTTAGATTCTGACCTCTGGCATATAAAACATCACTGGAAAAAGAATGTGTTTTCTGCTTTCCTATTCATCCCACAGACTCACAGGCCTGTGAAGGACCAGGCAGAAAGTAGTGTCAGATCCACGGAGATCGACGTGCACTAAATTCAGCATGTGGACTCAGAGGCCACAGCCAGGAGGAGATGCTTGGTATCAGCAATGGCGGTTTTAATTATTTGGATGATGCTTGTAAGTTGCTCTTTGTGGAAACTCATACAACTTCAATATCACTTACCATACAAACACACACATCAACATAAATAAGGGTTTTCAAATCTATTTTACATTACCTTAAAGGAATTCATAATACTGTCCTCTATGGGATGAAATAACTTCGTTAAAATGGAGACTAAAATTTTTGGAAATTATATAAATTTGAAAATAAAAATCCTTTTCCTTGTTTTTGATTTATTTATGGCTTAGAGGGTATGGATGGAATGCCGCACATTGTGTGGTCCATTCAAATGGTTATGTGAAGGTGTGTAAGCTCACTCACGTGTGTGGGAAGGTCAGAAGAAGGTGTTGGGTGTCTCTTGCTTATTGCCTTGAGACAGGTTATCTCATTGAACTGGAAGCTTGCCGTCGTGGCTAGGCTGGCCAGCCAGCCAGTGTCCAGAACTCACCTTTCTCGGCTCTCCAACATGGAGAAACAAGCACATCATCATGCCTGGCTTCTTGGCATGGGTGCTGAGGATGAAAATCTAAGTCCTTATGCATACAGAAGCAATCCTTTATACTCACCAAGCCATCTCCCTAGCCCTGCTTTTATTTCGATTGTCCCCTGCTTTTGATTTTTTGATTAATATTTACAATGACTGGTTATGCACATTAATGCTAAAATGTGATGTTTTGATTTACTTGTGTATTGTATAATAAAACCAGGGTAATTAACATAACCAAGTGACGGAACCTGCCTAAATGACTCCTGGTAGCTGAATGGATCAAGAGAACGTTGTGTATGTACATAAGGGAAGACAGCCTGTTCACAAAGGATGGACTCCCACTGTCTGTGATAAAGTGGCTGCCTCTGGAGGGTATATCCCTTAAGAGAAATAAGTTGTGGACTGTATAGTCTCATTCATGTATAGAATCTACAGAAAGTTGATTTTTTTTATAGGTTTAAGATAACAAAGTGAATCTCAGAGTCCAGGAGAACTGGGGGATGCTCAGTGGGTATGACGTGACAAGTGGTGGGGAGATGAGATAATAGCCATGAGCTGGGAACGCTAGAAGAAATAACTTCGGGAATTTTCACTCGAAGGGCGTGGATAAATGATGTACAACACTGTGTGTCCACAGCCAGTCGGGCTGCCTCCCTCTTGTCTCTGTTAGAAATGGCTCCCGTTAAAGGACAAGGGAAGACCAGAATCAGAGAATACTATTTGCAAGTGAGAACCCTGTGAGAGGACAAAGGTGAACACGGGAGGGTAGGAGCCAGCACGCTCAGTACTCCACACTTGGAGAAGACTTCATCCCTCCTCTCATCCGCTTCACTCCTGCACAGACCTGCAGAGACCTTTGTGAACACATGGCTTGACTTCTTTATGATAATCTCCCACCCAAATCTACTGACTATAAAGTGAGGGAGGAGTCACCTCGCGTGATACAGATTTCACGTAACTACAATATTACAAGTATTTTTAACTTCTTCTAGCCCCACTGATCCCATCAAATATTTAGAAAAGAAAAATCTAATAGGTCTCAGATATGATAGTGCTTGTTTTCATTCCCCACATTCCACGTATTTTAGATTCAAAAATTTAAATTTATATGTTAATACGTAAGGTTACATTTGCACAGACACATAGGGCTTACAGAACACCTTTCCATAACATTCAAACTGAGCCTGATGTATCACCCTCCGGGTTTTGCAGACTTCTGTGATAGAACATATGTATTTTGAATGCTCCAGTAACGAATGCTGTATCTATTTGTGTAACTGTCTCGTGTCCATCAATCACTCCTTCCACCTCTTCATACACACACATGCACATCCATGAGCACACCCAACTCGATGGGTAAACTTCGCCATTGCCTCTGTGGGTGACTCTGATCTCTGGGCTTTGGTCCCTGGAAAATGAAGAGTAGATGTGGTGGGCTGCAGAGCTGTGCTCAGGACAGACATCCTGACAGCTTTTTTTTCTAAACTATTACCAAATTCTTCTCCCCTCTTTTTCTCACCCTTTTTTTTCTCTCCCCTTCTTAATGGGCATGTGTTCCCAATACCCTTCCCGTCTCTGGGACAACTGTATCTTACTGAGTCCTCAACTGCTTGCTTCTCTGGACCAACCCCCTCACTAAAGCCCATAACTGGGGAAAAATATCCCAGTTTCAGCCAATTCCATCCTGTGCCAATATGTGCACGTGGGAATCAGAGGCCAGCTTTCCTGAGTTGTTTCTCTCCTTCCACCATGTGGATTCAGGGAAGCAAGCTCAGGCTAAGCACCTTACCCACTGAGCCGTCTTTCTAGCCCCCAAATTTCTATTGATGAAGTTGTAGTGTGAACACACACACACACACACACACACACACACACACACAGACACAGAGAGACAGAGACAGAGACAGAGACAGTCACATGCAAACACATCTCTGTTTTAAAAATTGCAAGTAAACATTACATTAAGATGAATGAGACAAAAAAGAGTGGAATGTAATTATTGTATAATGACTTTTGGAGAAAACAGTTCTAAAAAACCAGAAATTAAAGAGAAACATTACAACAAGCTGATGTCCAAATTTTATTCACCGATTACAGGGAACACAGTTCTCTTTAATGAGATGCTGGGCCAGGACCTCAGCAAGGCTCTAAGCTGCCATTCCTCTGGCTTCCTGTACCTAATGCAAGTGGCTAACTGGTCCTTCTGAGTCATTTTTGAGCTCTATCTTCCCAGCACAGGCTTCTGAATTGCCAGCGCAGAAATGTTATGGGGTCACTTAGTTCCATTCTGATCTAATCCATTTGCCACTCTCCAGCTGGTCTTGCTGATGCCCTTTGAGCCTGGGATTGTTAAGGGTCATATTACACCTTCCTAACTTTCTTTATAATCTCCTCTACTGATAGAATAAAATTAAAATTAGACACTTTAAAAAAACTACCATGTTGGCCTAATATTTTATTTTTCATATATATGTAATATCCTATTTAACAAAATTATTCTGATAGTGTCCTTCTACTTTCTAATCACTAAATGATATGGGTTTTAATAATATTTTCAAAGATTTGTTTACCGATTCATTTGTTCATATGTAGCTACATACAAAAGGGCTCCTGGAAAGGGCAGTGCTGGTGACAGTGTACTAAACAGAAGGACTCTGGCTAGGTAAACACAAGGATAGTTACTGAGTAAACAGAGTCCTGGGTGTGGGTTTCTGTTTACCAGGAACCTCCTTTAATCTACCCACAAATGTCAACTACTTCAGGCAAGTTCCTGGTCAATCTGAATAACCTCTATCAGCTCAAAGCCCTGCACCATGCCAACTGTCATATAAAATCCATTTGCTTTTCAGCTATTTTGTTTCTCTCTGCTCTCTGAGAGATAGCTTTGACAGTCTGGTCCCCAATAAACCTTTGCTCCTACCCATGGAGTTGCCTTGTTGGGCAGTTTCTCTGCTCCCTCACTTACATGTGAGGGTGTGCCTTCTTGAGTTTATATGCTGAAGTCAGAAGACGCCATGAGATCCCTTGGGACTAGAGCTCACCGTGGTTGTGAGTTGCCTGATCTCGATGTTTAATAGTTGAACTATCTCTCCAGCCCCCTCGGTTTTAATGATATTTTAGAGAATTGGGGGATACACTAACCGCTAGTTATTCAGTCTTTTATGAAATTGTGTGGAATTTAGGGCTGACTCTTTGTATTCATTTGCTGATCAATCCACAGGACTTCATTGTCTGCAGAGAAGGTACATAGCAAAGAGCCTTCAAGAAACAGGAGGTTCAGTGATAACCCAGGGTTCTCAGAAAGATTGAACATATCAATGCACTTTGCACAACAAATACGATTTTCAATTAGCTTCAATTATTACAGGTTCCTCCAATCCAAATAAAACCCAACAGCTGTGCAATTTTCATTAAAATGAGTAATGGGGTCCTCACCACAGATTTACAAGTGTGAATTAGCCTTTTCTGGTTAATTTTTAACTGGCCCTATAAACTGCCTTCAGACTGTGGGCAGCATACCAAGCTGAAAATGGAACCCTTTTCTGGGTTTTTTTTTTTTTTTTTTATTTTATTTTATTTTTTTTTGCAGGGGAGAGAGGAAATAGAAAGAAAGTCCCAGTGCAAAGAACCCTTGCCTTAATTAGTGCAGCTTGGATTTGTACCAGAAAAACCAAAGCAGTAGGTCAACCAAGTCCCTCCTACATAGTAGGGAAGCAGAAACTGTCAGGACAGCATACAGTTGAGTTATTGACTCTATTATCCAGACTAACTTCATCCAAAAAAAAAAATCAAAGTTGACAAACAAGAAACAAATTGGAATGAAATATGGATGAGCCTCCCAAGCATCCATCTATTGAAACACAGTTATTTGGACTTGGCTGTGCCAATTCCATAGAACACACAGGAAGACACAGAGCGTTCTTCATGGTGTGATGTTTAAAGGATTGATTTCTGCTTGGCCCAAGGAGACATTGATCAAGGAGACTCTGCCACTCAACCATCAATTTTCCAGATGAGACCTTGCAGGATGAAGCTGTCCCACCGCTTCTTGGTCCAGTGTCGCAGAATGCTGTCCTAACTCAGGGATGGTTTTCTTGTGGTTCTTTATGTTGTTACCAAACACTGTTTGTTTGGCTTCCTGGTTGCTTTTCTAAGCAGCAGAAGCTAATTAGTCCATAGTCCTTCTTATGCACTTTGGTATGATAAATAGAAACAGAGTTAAACATAAGAACCGGAGTATTTTATTAATCTGCCTTAATTTTATAGTATACTTAATTAACAATATCTATGAAACTTTGGTTCAGTGTGCCAACCATTTTACATTTTTCTTAATACTTGTGAGTATGATATTCATTTACATTTTCATTAGGTGTACTAAAATTTCATGATGTGAGGAAAAATATTTTATTGATTTGATTTGATTTCTTCTCTTTTGAAAATCCTTTTTTATTATTTATTTACTTATTTTTGTGACAAGGAATTACACTATGGAAACCAGGCTGGCCTCCAACTCACTGAGATTCCCCTGCCTCTGCCTGCTGAGTGTTGTGATTAAAAGGCTTGTGGCACCTTGACAAGTAGTGCTATTTTCTCATGAGATTCTCTCTCTCTCTCTCTCTCTCTCTCTCTCTCTCTCTCTCTCCCTCTCTTTCTCCCTTTCTCCTCTTCTTCTCTCTCTCTGCACATCTCTCTCTCTCTACTTCCTTTTTCCTCTCTCTCAATTAACTAAGGTAGAACTGTATTATAAGTTGAGATATTTTATTATATAATTATTGTGATTTTTTTAAAAAAACCACAGCCAAATAAGAGCTGCAAACCTGATCCTTAGCTACAATTTATTTATGTTTGTTTATTATTTATTTGTTTGTTTTGTTTACAGCACTGGGTAGTCACAGGCAGTCCCGTCCCCCATTGGAGTACTAGCTAGACCCAGCCCCGCTTAGCTCCTGAGATCAGATGAGGTTAGGTGTGTTCAGAGTGATATTGCTGTAGACTTGGCTACTATTTCAAAGCCATCTCATCCTAAGTAGTAAAGGTCTCCCTAGTTCTATACCAGCCCGATCCTGCTAGGGCACTCACTATCTCAGAAGAAAGACTGCCTTCTGGCCCTTCAGCCAGTGGACAGTGCAGGGCCAATCCTGCGTGACCCTCCTGTCAGGAGACATTCTTTCTGAATATACTTTGCTCCCTTGGAGACCTTTCCTGGCCTTTTAATTTTCGTCCATTTTGCAGCAATATCTTACAGTCACCATGCAAGATTTTGAGAAGACATTGCATAGTGATCCAGACGTCTACTGTTCATATTAAATAGCATATAGCAGGTCATTTTATTATTCTCATCTGCCTCATACAAGCAATCCAGAGATGTTTAAGAGGGCAGGATAGCCAAGAAATCCTGACCAGAAAGAATATTGTAGAAGCATTGCCACACCCACTTCAAATTATACTACTGAGTCAGAGTAATCAAAACAGCCTGGTACTGGCACAAAAACAGACGCATTGATCAATATCAATAAGGTAGAATTGAGGACCCAGGTATAATTCCATACAACTGTAGTTACCTGATATTTTACAAAGATACCCAAATCTCTCTCTCTCTCTCTCTCTCTCTCTCTCTCTCTCTCTCTCTCTCACACACACACACACACACACACACACACACACAGACACACACTCAACAAATGGTGCAGGGGAACCTGGGTTTCAGCATACAGACAAAGGAAGCTAGAACCTTACTTCTCGGTGCGTACAGATTCAATTCCAAATGAATCAAGGACATCAGTGTAAAACCTGATACCCTATGACTGCCAGAAAAGAAGACAGGGGTGTGCTTTGATTTATAGTCACAAATAAGGACTTTCTGAACAGGACTCTGGGAGCACAGGAAATAAGAACAGGAATCCATCCATGCGTGGGATCGCATGGGACTAAAAAGCTTGTGTACAGTAAAGAAAACTCAAGCCAGCCCACAAAATGGGAGAAAAATCTTTGCCAGCTATTACTCATCTGACAGAGGATTAGTGTCTAGAATGTATAAAGAACTCAAATAATTGTCTTAAAAAAATAAACAAAACGTGCTTAGCATCCTTAGCCATCCGGGAAATGCAGATTGAAACTATTCTAGTGTGTCTCAGTCAGGACAGCGAGCAGCAGGAACACAAATAACACAGTGTGGATGTGGGGAAAAGGCACCTTCCACATGGTTGGTGGGAGGACAAACTATGCAGCCACTTTGGAAATCAGTCTGTCTGTTTCTTTAAAAAAAGAGAGAGAAAGAAGAAAGAAACTAATAATAATAATAAACAATAAAGCTAGAACTAGAACTGTCATAAGACCCAGCTATGCCAACCCTGGGCATTGCCTCCTACTTCAGAGACACATGCTGCCATGTTCACTGCTGCTCTATTCACTGTAGCTGGGGAATTAAGTCAACACCAATGTCCACCCAGAAGTGAAGGAAGAAGAAAAGTGCGGTGCATACGCACAATGGAAAATTACTCAGCTGTGAAGAGAAACGAATCAGGAAATTCACAGGTAAAGGGATGGAACCAGAAGCAGTTATACCAAGGGAGGTCACTCAGGCCCAGAATCAGAAAGGCTGCATGTCCTCTCACATGAGGATCCAGCATCAAATCTTTTGTTTTCTGAGTTTAACATGGAGCAGAAGTTGAAGTGGGTCATAGAGCAGAAAGGGATCGATTCTTGTGGAGAGAAAACACATCAAGGGAGGAAGAGTAGCAGATAACGTATAAAATTAAAACAGTTCGGTGGAATGCCAAGGATGGAAAAGCTTAAACATGGAGGGATGGAGGGATGCAGCAGCGTGTGAGAAATCAAGGGCTGAAGGAGACGGTTAACCCAAGGAGAGGGGCACACAAAGCTGTAGAAGACTTCTGTCTCAAAACCCACACTAACTTTTCAGTGTTGACTCCTGGTTTAGAGAATCAAATTCTCCAAAATCCACCACATGTAAGTCAAGGGAGCCAGTGTGCTGAGTGTGATGCTGAGAATTGACAGACAAACTTCAACTGCTCTGTGCAGGCAACACTTTGTGACCATAGGCCTCCTCTTGCTACCCCGATTCCTCAAAAGTGCCATCTTATAGGTGTATCTTCCGCCCCTGTTAGGGTTGTCATAGAAACCAATGTGGGAATGAAGCAGTATGAATATAAAATGCTGCAAAGTGCATATTTACCTCTCTCAGGGAAAACTTATTACCTAAGGAAAACACTGACAGTACTTTCACCTCCTGTGGAATTGATACAGGCAGATTACAGGTTGTAGGCCAAACATCACAAACTTTTGGAACTAGATCATTCCAGATGTGTAGCTGAGATGGGGAGTTTCCTCCTATTGATTCACTCTCTGTCACCCAAAAAACATTTATTCAATGCTGACTGTGTGGGAATCCCACCCAAAGGACTGCTTCACAGTGTGCCTAGGCAGGGGGTGTCCCACAATGTGCCTAGACAGGGACATTCTTGCTTGGAACGAGTAGTACATATGGTAGAGCACAGGGAGAAGAGGGCGGCAGACAGTAACAGTGGGTATCGTAAGGCATGAAGCAACGCCTGAGAACGGTTGTGCTTCCGAAAAGAGACAACAGGTGTGGGGCAAAGAGAAGAGGCCACAGAGGGCATGTAGAGTGGGGTAGACCTTCCTGAGGAACCACACACAGAGTGAGTCAGAAAGCAGCAATGGACGATTCTGGAGAGAAATTCTATAGGAAGAGGAAGTAAAAAGTATGATGGCCCTCAGACAGAGTGGAGGCTAAATTGAAGGAGGCTGTACTGGAACTGGACTTCAGTGAGGTGAAAGGTGAGGGAGGGGGTGGCATCAGAGTGGAAAGGGGGTCAGAGCCAGTTCTCAAATGGAAGACGGAAGACGTAAGGACACCTGAGAGCCGAGACCTGGCTTCTGTTCACACACGGTATGCGAGTTCTTTTCAGCAATAGAATTTAAATAAGGATGTGGTTTGATTATTCTAAGAGTAGGTGTTTGATTAGATTGTGTTCCCCACAAGACAAGTTCTTCTGAGAGTAGCAATGAAAAGGAGTGGCTGTCCACATGAAAGAGGGACCTTACCTACTTTGTGCCTTTTATTCTGCCAGGGATCAAATGGTGGCGCAGTGGACTTTTGAGGCAAACATGAATCCATCCTCCTCTCCCACTTCATAGAACATTGCTAGATGCTTCTATCCAGAACACAGACCCTGCATGTTGTGAGTCTTGTCTGTATTTGCAGGTCCATCTCTCAACAAGCTCATCTTCCTTCACTCTTCCTGCAGGAGCCTCCTCAAACCTTTACAGTTCAGGAGACACAAGCTGTCACTTCGGCATTTGCTCATAGTGCTTGCTCTGAACACAGTGTTCTTACCGTAACCACTCATCACAGACTTTAAAAGTCAGGTAAGATTGTGCTTCACAATTCCGTGGAAGAGGTTCTCCCAAGACCACTCCATGCCTCCACACTGTGCAGGGAAGACCACACCATCTTTAGCATGGCAGTCACTGCATTTGTTAGTTTTTACTTCCCTAACAATTTACATAAGTTTCTGTAGAGTGTGATTATGTCCTATTCATCTCAACATTTCTAATGCCTGAGAGAGGCAGTTGTTACCTGATAAATGTTTGTCGAGCATACACATATTTGAGAATTTTCACTCAACTTACTTTTTATTATGGTCATTTTGAACTGATCCTGATCAAACATCCTCCAGGAAAACATATTTTATCTCCAGGAGTATTAGACTACTGGAATACTTTAAATATTTATAATTCCCTTTGCTTTATTTATTGTTGCATTGCCTGGTGAGCAAAGAGGCGATTGTTTACAGTTATAATGGGAAGATCTTTCTGTCACGGAAGAAAACATGTTTTTATGGTGCTGAAGTTTATTTGACATCTCAGCCACCAAGCATCACAACATTAAGGGGAATGATAAAATTAAAGTTATAAGAAGGTGACAATGATGGAGACCAGAGCTAAACTGTGGAAAGCAGAGCTGCTTTGCAAATGTATTTTTAGCTGGAGAAAGTCAAGGAGGGGACATTGGACTATGATGTAAGAGAAAACACTCTTGAGCACATTAGTTTATCCTCTTTTACAATCATATTATCTTTTACATCACAGTAAAAAATATGTTGGAACTATTCGATCAGCTTTCCTAGTGTCTTCTCATAATCAATTAATTGATCTCGTATTCATGTTACTTTATAAGATTTTATAATGAAAATATGAAAACAAAGAGATCGTCACTACAGATGTACTGAAAATTGAGTGTCATCCATCATTTCATGGAAATTCATCTACTCTGCCTTTGACAGTCTTCCTAGAGACTTTTTTCCTCAGGACTTCATTTGCATGAATACTTTTCTAGGAATAATACCTTGGTGAAGGAAATACATTTTGTATTTGTGTTTCACCAGAAGGAGAGACTTAAGAATCATCACAGCTGAAGGGAAAAGAGAGTTTCTCACATCAGTTGAGCCCCTGCTGAGCCTTCAAGCCAGCACAAGGCCTGTGGCAGGATCCTGAGTAGAAGGAGAAGGCTGTTTTTACAGCATCCACATTTCAGCTGTATCTCCAGCCCACCAGATCACTGCACCATGTCCCTCAAGGGAGGCACTTAGTTCTCTAAGAGATCCCAGGAAGTAGGCGTCTTTATGGCTTCATTTTATGTTTACAAGAATGGCAGTTTAGAAGTTCAGTAGCATGCCCAGGGTCATGCATTGGAATTTGATGAAGCTAAGTAGACGTCAATGGGGCTCTAAGTCCCGAATTTTCATCCCTGGTATCAGCATGAGTGAAAAGAGACACAAGCAGAAGGCTCTCCTGAGATCTTCCCAGCAGCACAAACTGCTGCAACTACATGTGTTAAGAGCATGAATCACACCCACCTTATTTCATGGCTTGTCCTTGTCATCAAAGCACATTTTGATATAGGATTGTAATAGTTTTTCAAATTGACATATAAAGTAGTACATTTCATTATGGAATTTTCAAACATTATTTATTGTATTGATCCCCCATCCTCCTCTACTATACACCCCGCCCCCTTTATACCCTTTCATGCTTAAACAATCTCTCTGCTTTAAAGCCAAGTGTAGTCTGTGGCCTTCTTCCCTTCCTCAGTTCCTCTCAGCTCCTGGTCTCCTTGCTGGTGTTATGATCTATACTCACACTCACACTCACACTCCTATATATGCACTGAAAGCTAAAATTAATGTATGAGAGGGACTGTATGGTACTTATCTTTCTGAGTGATTATATTGCTTAATAAAATAGCTTCCAGTTTCCTCCATTTGTCTGCAAATATTCTAACTTGATTTTGCCACATGGCTGAGTGAAATTCCATTGCACACATGAGTCACATGGGCAGGCCCTCTCTTCTGTTTACAGGCATCCACTCGGGCTCCAACGTCCTCGCTGCCATGAACAGTGCAGCTGTATGGCCACAGCTTTAAATCTAGGTATCTCCAGTCCAACTGGCATCGACAGACATTCTGCCCCCACAGTTTTACATCTTACTGTGAGAACTAAGACAAGTTGGGAAACTCCCTTGTGGTTCACATAGCTCTTATGTCCCTTGAGGCTCCCCTGGCAATCATCCACCATAGGTTACCAGGCAGTTGTCAACAGAAAAGGTGTGTAATCTCTTTCTTAGCATCCTTCCACTTCATGCCCTCTTTTTATTTTTTCCATCAAAGATGCTATTTATGTGGTATATTTCTATAAAAAACATGAACACAAGTACTCATTTATAATTTAATAATCAGTGGGACTTTCAAACCCTGATGTTTAAATTGATCAGCAATTGTCTAAGTCAAGACCCATTTGATAACAGCTATATATTTAAAAAAAAAAAAGACCAGCTAATCCACAA
The DNA here is from genome assembly GCA_902168425.1 of Peromyscus attwateri. Classification (NCBI taxonomy): domain Eukaryota; kingdom Metazoa; phylum Chordata; class Mammalia; order Rodentia; family Cricetidae; genus Peromyscus; species Peromyscus attwateri. Next base: position 12,428 of record CABHPP010095772.1, read on the forward strand.
AGGGGTGTTTCTTTCCAAGATACAGAGATATTTCCTCTAGACTAAAGGCAGTTAGAGCAGTTGGAGCTCAGAGAATCCAAACCCCAGTGCTCTGATAGCTTAGGTTTGTTATTCAACCTCGATATAGATATCACACCTGCTTTCTAAAGACCAGAAATCAACAGCAGTTCAAACTCTCCTGACTCCATTCCCTGTTGGGGAACAATAGAGTAGCAGCCTTCACTTTATAGTGAGGAAGAGGACAGCACATGGCTCAAGCCTCCTAGCCTGGATTTTGGTGGGATACAGTTCCAGAACAGGAGACAGTTAGCCATCTGCTCTTCCTACATACTTTTCATATACTGCTGTGTTAGAACCACCCAAGGAACCTCAGCAAACTTGAAACCCAGTTTCAGGCAATGACCATGGACTCCAAATCGCCTGGAGTGGTGTTCAGCATTCCTCACAGTCCTTAGCATTCAACATTCAGAACTCAGCACACAACATTCACAGCCCATTTCCAACCACAGCTCTGCGAGCAGGTGAGGTCCCCAGTCCAGCAGTACCTGCCTTGCCTGGGAACATACTGGAAAGGCTGAGGCTCAAGTACCAGAAGTCAGAGTCTTACTTGAAATTTATCACCATTTCCATGTGATTTTTGTCCATAGCTAAGACAAATTCATAACTTTACCTCTTCACAGCAGCTGGTAGACAATGACAATCCTAACCAATGGGATTTTATTTTCACTCAAAGTGAAGGTCAAGTTTCAAGCATTCATTTCTCAAGGACTCTGTTAACTGCACAACAATTATTGGCCATGTTTTCACAAAAAAAGAAAATTTCTGAAATCGCAATTTGTGCATTTTCAACAAAGAGTTATTGAGTCAATTCTGTGTCCAGCCCCATTCCAGAATTGTGTGGTTTTTGCTTCTGGGAAATTAAATGATGGACTTCACATGTTCAGTAGAGGAAAAGGTGATTGTTGCACATATTGCATGATGTTGGGCTGAACATTGCCTACTTTGTTCAGCAACCACCATCAATTCCTGATCTATATCAACCAACAGGCATCTCTTGGAGTTACAAAGCTGATAAGAAGGTTCAACAGGTAAAGGCATCTACCACCAAGCCTGATGACCTGAGCCTGATCCTCTGGGCCCCATGGTAGGAGAAAACCCACTCCTGAAAATTGTCTTCTGACCTTCAGGTACACTGTGACAAGTTTGTACATGTGTGTGTATGTGGTGATATATTGTGTCCCCCAATATATTGTGCACCCTAATAAAGCTTATCTGAGGATCAGAGGAAAAAGCTAGCCACTATATTAAACACAGAAGTCAGGCAATGGTAATACATGCCTTTAATCCTAACATTTGGGAGGCAGAGATCCTTTCAGATCTCTGTGAGTTCAAGGCCACACTGGGGAACAGAGCCAGGCACGCTTTAATCCCAGCACTAACCATAGAGGTCTGGAAGTCTATACAGACAGACAGGAAGTGATATAGCTGGTCAGAGAAAGAAAGTGAGATGCAGAACAGAAAGGCATATAGGCATGGGTATACAGGAAGTACGTCTCTTTGGCTGAGGATTTCCAAGTGGTAAGAATGTGGCGAGCTTCTTTCTGCTTCTCTGATCTCTCAGTTTTCATCCCAATATCTGGCTCTGGGTTTTCTATTAATAAGACCGTTTAGCAATTCATCTTACAGTGTGTATATACATACAAAAACGCATAATAAATAAATAAATATAAAAAAAGATCAAAACTGCAAAACTGTGTCCTTGCTAAATACCCATTTATTTATTTCAGAAATGTGCACTACAAGTTTTATGGCAGTTCACACCTGTGCATTGTACTGCTATCTACACACTGCACATCGTGAAGAGGTACAGAGAAATGACATCATAGCACCCCAAACTGGAAGAAACAGAGGAGAGACACAGGAAGGACGGCACAGCCTGAGATCCTGGCACTCCATGACTAGAGCCCAGGATATGGCATTGGCCTACAGGCTCAGTCACAATCATTATCTCGGAGAAGCCCTGTTAGCATTAATTAGAAATGGCTGCTGTGCTCTGCCCTCAGCTTGGGTTGTCAAAGAAAAGGAGCATTCACCAAGACCACACACTGGAGTTCCTGCCTTGTCATATTATCACATGAACATAGATGTTGCACAGAAAGCAGACAGCGCATCACATGTGATAACCTGGCAGAAAACACAGCCAGCTGTCAACTCAGGAGCAGGGTTCTGCGGTGCTTCAAAGTTCTTTCTCTGCTCAGAGCACTTGGCAAAGGGAGATCCAGGCCCTGACTTCCTAGCCTGACCCTTGGGCCTGAGCAGGGGCTCAGCACTGTGCTCAGTCCTGTGCAGAGGCTTGAGAGGGTACTCATTATCGACACAAGAACAGAGTGCCATTAGGTATGAATTACAAAGCTCAAACACGATGGCTGACAGGATTGTTTTTGCAGGTGAAGCAGCTGACCGAGTGAAGTTAGAAGAAGGAAAATCTATAGAAGCAATATATTAGCCTAATGAAAAAGTAACGCATAGGTTGCCGGGTGGTGGTGGTGCACGCCTTTAATCCCAGCACTTGGGAGGCAGAGCCAGGCAGATCTCTGTGAGTTCAAGGCCACTTTGGTCTACAGAGTGAGTCCCAGGAAAGCTGCAAAGCTACACAGAAAAACCCTGTCCCGAAAAACCAAAAAAAAAAAAAAAAAAAGTAATGCATAGATTGCATGATTGGCAAGCTAATGGGTTACAGGTGAATAAACTATTCCCATCCAAAGTCAAATATCATTGTTATTCATAATTAGGTTTCCAAATATAGGTAAACTAGAGGAAAGCTTCCAAACAGAATGAGAAAGGGCAAATTCGGGGTGTAAAATGTACAGGCAGGGCAATCTCTATGCAGATGAATCTATAGGGTCTCTTAGAAGGATCATTCCCTGTGCAGAATGGACAAAGGATCATTCCCTGTGCAAAATGGACAAAGCAGAGAGAGGAAAAAAATGTATTCAATAGAGAACTGAAGTAATGCACACAATTTAAAACACGACTGCCGAGGACAAAGAAATCTATAGAGGAAGAATAAGTTAAGAAATGAATGATTCTATTTTCTTCTCCATTGTTTATTTCCAATTTTCATATATATATTTAATATATATATATGTTATATATATATATATAAATGGCCTTCTATGAAGAGAAAAATATGCATCCTATTTTAAAGCTCAGTTATGATGATTTTATTATGATTTATGATTTATTATGATGATTTATCATGATGATTATTATGGGGTTTGTGTGTGAGGGAGGTGTATGTGTGTGTGGTATGTTTCTGTGCATGATCTTAGATGCTTGTTTCTCACAGCAGGTGTGTAGACTCAAGAGGGCAGCCTTGGGTCTTCGCTTTCTGCCTTGTTCGAGACAGGGTCTTTCTCATTTACTGCTAATGTATGTCTGTCTGGCTAATTTCTGGGGAATCTCTCTTCACTATGTCCTATCTTGCCTTAGGAGCCCTGAGGCTACAGATGTAGAGTACCACGCTCAGCTTTAGGGTGGTACAGGGGATCTGACCCAGGTTCTCATGCTTGTTGACAAGTACAGTACCTACTGAGCCCTTGGTCGTATGAATAATCAATTCCCTCTCATATATACAGAAACTAAAGGAAAAACCATCCAATACTAACGAAAGAACCCAAAACACAAGAGCTGTATTCAACCCCCCAGTCTAATCGACCGTGACCACCTCGTTTCCTCCATTCAATCACAAATGCAGATTCTGCTAAGTAATTTCAGTAACGTAAGATGGGAAAGTACTTTTGAAGGCCCTTCAAGTCTGTGTTTGCTGTGAAGCAGCGATTCTTCACGGTCCTGCTATTCTGAAAAAGATCATTCATAGACTAAAAAATGATCTCAAATATTTCCATGCTCAGTGTTTCTTTTACAGTAAACATGTTTTCTAAACCCATACACAGAGGAAAACAAGGGAAGGTCTGGAACCTCCCACACTGCATCACCACCCCTCCCCGGCCCTCCTTCTGGCTACAGGGCCACTACAATGAATTTGATTTTGAACTTTAAAGAAAGGTTTCTGGCCTCTATGTTTTCTTTCTTTTTTTTCTTTCTCTTTTTCTTTTTTTCTTTTTTTTTTTTTTTTTTTGGTGGGGCAGCAAGAGATTATTCCACCTCATTGCTTCATGCCATTCTATGACTGTGCTATGGTCTCTATGGTTTATCTGTTTTCTTCCATGATGAGCATTGAAGCTTCTGAGTTTATGTTATAATGTAGAGGAATATGAGCATTTTTGTTGGTGGGCAGGGATTACAACTGCAGGATGTTAAAGTCCACAGAGGTCTGTCAGTAGAAGAGGTTGCCAAACACACCTTCAAAGCACCTCTCCTCCTTCACAGTCCCCAAAACAGTTTCCCCACATGTTCACCAACACTTAGCACTGCTTTTTTAATTTTAGCTGATCTGGTGGGCAGTGAGGCAGCCAATTGGTTTTTCGTGTGCAGCTGTTTGGTGACAGTGGCAGGCAGCAGACTCTGTCCCCACAATCTGTGACGATGTTATATTACACAGTAATGGAATCTGAGCAGCTGCAATGATGGTTGCTGATCAGCTGATACCAACAGGAAGTCTGTCTACTTATTTCTTTCATGGATGGAGGACTACTGGATTTTTTTTCCTCCACATTTGGTTTTGTTTGGTTTTACTGTGTGTCTGTCAATTTTAACAGCTTGTATATTTTTAGAAACTTTTTCACTCTATTTGAATTTTCATACTCATTTCCTTCAGGTGACATTTGATAACTTGCTGTGACATTTTCAATATTTGGAGAATCTGTGTAGTGTGCCTTTTTCTCTCCCCAATACCACTAAAAGTGAGTGTGTGTGTGTGTGCTCACAAGTGTGTGTGTGTGTGTGTGTGTGCATGTGCCTTTCTCTCCCCCCAATACTGCTAAATGTGAGTGTGTGTGTTTTGTTTTTCATCCTGATTAGTCTTGTGAAGCTTTCTTCAAACCTATTTATCTCTTCATTGATCATGTTTAGAGTTATAAACTGCTATGATCTATATGCAATTTAACTTACACCAGCTCTCATACTTTTAATATATGCATCTACATTTAAAAATATTTTGTAAGCTTTATCTAACTTCTGAGATGAATATTTTATTTTTGATTTATTTTTCTTTCCATCTTAGAAATATCTGTTTATAGATGTACATTTTCTTCTAAGTACAGATTCCACAGCGCTCTATAAGATTTTATCTACCACTTGTGTGTTTATCATTCGGTTTGGGACTTCTTCAAACTGTCATGACTTGTTTTGTGACACAGCTCATGTCTAAGTATAATCTTAATAATTACTTACTGATAAATCTATTTGATGTGAATCGTTATTGACATAATTGATACAACAATCCCTTGGGTTTCCAATAGAGAACAGCAGCATTATACATCCACTAATTGGATGAGGTTTCTTCACTTAGCTTTATTTAATCATGTCAGGGTATAACATAAATCTTATAACATTGACAGCTGTCTTTAAGAACCTGCCAGTTAAAATATGGTCTCTATAAAAATCCATACAGTGACAAAATGCTAAGGGCAATAATATTTAAATTTGTGTTCGTGAGAACAGAAGATGAGAGGGGAAGGGAGCTGGTGCCTTGTGCATGTTAGTCAAGTACTGTTACTCAGCTGCAGCAGAATCCCACAATCATGTTAATTTACATAATCTTTCTTGAATGATCCAACAACACTCATTGCAAATTGAGATGAATTCTACATATTAATAAAGAAATGCCACTTACAGGAATTTATTCCATACATTCCATCATCCTTGTGAAGAAAGGTAAACACTGGAATGCTCATTGTAATGTCATCTATAAACCAAAGCTGGGTGATATCCTAAGGACCCATCAATAAGAAACTGATTAAGTAAATGATGTCCATACAGTAAATGAATCACCATGTAGATGGGGTGATTTGATCCAATACAAGCCATTACCAAAAATTTGTTAGTAAAAAACAGTAAGTAAATACATAATAAATAAATTCCATAATTAAGATTCTCTAGGGAAATCCAGGCAAGAAACTGTAGTTCTGTGGCTTTTGGTGAATGCACTGGAGTGCCATACAGAATGATGTTAGCGTACTGTATATCCCTGGGTTCTGCCCATTATTCCCGTCTTCTTCCAACCCTACAGCAACTATGACCTCATACCTTTCCCATCTGTGTTGGAATCAATGCTTCTTACACTGGCTTCTTTCCCTTGGCAATGCACATTTGGTGTTCTTCTTCTTCCCTCGGCAGCCTGACATCTCTTCTTCATTACTGAACGATATTCCATTGTATGGCTATACCACAGTTTGTTTATCCATTCACCTTCTGTAGATTTGGCCATTTACAACAAACGTGTTTGTGTATGAGTTTTTAATTTATTTGAATAAACATTAGGGATTGTGAGTGTTGGATGAGATGGTTGGAGTGTGTGGTTTCATAAGAATGGAAGAAATCTGACCCAGAGTCTCTGCATATGTTTTCATCCCCACACCAGTAAGTTCATGTCACTACTGGCCCATCTCATTGCAGTGTGTGGTATCATGAGTACTGCTGCACCAGCCTTCAGGGGCTTAGTGTGAGCTTATTTGAGTTAATATTTCCTTTTTTTTTTTTTTTAAAGATTTATTTATTTATTATGTATACAGAAGAGGGCGCCAGATCTCATTACAGATGGTTGTGAGCCACCATGTGGTTGCTGGGAATTGAACTCAGGACCTCTGGAAAAGCAGTCAGTGCTCTTAACCTCTGAGCTATCTCTCCAGCCCGAGTTAATATTTCCTAATTACATCCCAGGTTGAGTACCTTCCCATGGGGTTGCTAGCATCTGGATCTCTTCTCTGATGAGGATTCTGTTCAGGTCTCTTGCTCATTTTTATTGGTTTATTTCCCTAGCGCTGGACTTTGAGAGTTTGCTGTATTTGTTTTGTTTTTTTTCTCAAGACAGGGTTCCTCAGTTTAGTCCTGGCTCTCCCAGAACTTGCTCTATATACCAGGCTGGCCTCAAATTCATAGATCCTCCTGCCTCTGCCTCCCAAGCAATGGGATTAAAGGAGTGCACCACCACACCAGGCCTTCTTGTATCTTTTTAATACAATGTCTCTTTTTTTTTTTTTTTCTTGGTTTTTTTTTTTTTTCCGTTTTTTTGAGACAGGGTTTCTCTGTGTAGCTTTGCGCCTTTCCTGGAACTCACTTTGGAGATCAGGCTGGCCTCAAACTCACAGAGATCCACCTGCCTCTGCCTCCCGAGTGCTGGGATTAAAGGCGTGCACCACCACAACCCGGCAATACAATGTCTTAATTGGGTATGTGTTTTGTAAACATTTCTTCTAAGCTATGCCTTGAATTTTTAATTCTATTAATGGTACTGATTTCAACATTAGAAAAGAGGCATATTGTTCTTCTCTTATGAGAACTTATGGTCTCCAAGGTTCATGTGACTAGGCAGATTACTCATACAAGGATTCTGATGTCTTGAATTAAATATCTGGAGATTAACAACACCAGAGGGCATCAGGCTGTATTCTGCTTCTACTGACAAAGGAAGGTATGAAGGAGCTCTCTGAGGTTTCATGAGATTAGGCAATAACCATATTTATTTAAGTGGTTTTGAAAATACATTGACAGTGCAGTTGTTGGAGGGTTCTATGAGTTATAATTTTTGTTTATTTAGAATGAATAAATCAGGTATTTTCTTTGGCAAACACCTGCGTTTAAGAACTGGGTTATAGGATAAAATTATTTCACTAAAATGCTTTTACTAGAAGGCATATTTACTGAATCTTGTATGTATTTACTTTTACTGACTTCTTACATGCAAATAAAACTTTTCACAGAAAAAAAAAGGTCAGAAAATATTATGGTTCATTCTTGAGTAATGCTTCTGAAATGTCATGGTTCTGTTCATGGAATTTAAGAGAGAAGCAGTTGCACAACTGTGACAGTTCTGTGGATTTGTCACTTTATATAACAGACTCTCTTGGAGGAGACTTCTCAGTTTGTGTCTTACTGTATCCTGCAGCCACGCTGAAACAATGGTTCTCAGCATCGTAACACAAACATGTCAGGTCCTGTTCACTTCAGTTACCCAGTGAAATAAAGTCTGCATGACTGTCTTCCAGGTCAACAGCAAAGGGCCACAGTCCCAACCCACCACCAGACAGGCCAAGGTCTAAGGGGCACCTGGATCCGCCTACAGGGCCTGTACAACCAAGCTGCGCCATCTGGTGGCTGTAATTTTGAGCCTTTAGCAAATTGAGATCATTGTCAAACACATTAGGATTATAAATTCACTGGTTATCTGACATTTAAAAGCGTATGACATAAGAAGAAACCAATGAGTTCCCTGTTTCACGTTAGAGAGAATGAGCCCACCAAAAGACTTACAGTGTATTCACCAACTTCGGCTTTGATGTTAATCTACAGTTTCTCAATCCTGAATTCTTTATTTGAAAAGAGCAATAAACTGAAAGTTTATTATAGTCCTTGGGGATGCCAAGATGGTTAACCTCACACTAGTTATATGGTATCAAGTATCAAATCGCACAACCCAATGTTGTGTTTATCTTATTTGAATGAATATCTGAGATTTCTTTCAGTATTTATATATCTGACTTGGACACCAGATTGGATTCTATGAATGAAGATGAGGAATTCTCTGCAATAAACATATATAGGGAAGCATTAAAATAAAACAGTTAAAATAATTACAAGGACCATGGATACAAAGTAAACGTAGATTTGAAAGCTAGCAGGCTCAATGCAGCACTGTGTTACTTTAGAAAGGGAGCAAGCATTTCTGTTTACTTCTCTCCAGTCAGAAGGTGACACAGAGTACCCACTCACACCCTCCCCTTCCAGGACTGCTGCCGAGGTATCAGCTGCTTACGTAAGTTCCCAAGGAACGGGTCCATGAAGCTGTGCTTTCAATAACATGTGTGTGATAATTACTGGGCTTCAGGCACTGAGAATCTAATTGAAGACATCAAGACTGAATCAAAGGCAGGAAGAAGGAAGGATGCATGATTCCATCTTAATATTCAGGGTTACTCTTAATATAGACAGATAATTTCAAACTTGGGGGTTATTCATGTTGATTCAAATGAGGCAAATAAGATCATAAACTGAAAAATAGCATGATACCTTTTAAATTTAAACTATATTTAGTGTGGGTTTACAAGGGGTTGGTATGTGTGTGGCGTGGCATTCATGTCAAGATCAAAGAGCAACTTAGGGGAATCAGTTCTCTCCTTCCATCACATAGGTCCCAGAGGTGGAATTCAGGTCACCAGGCTTGTTGGCATCTACAGCCTTTACCACTGAGTCATCTCAGCAGTCCAATAACAAGATTTAAAAAAAAAAAACAACTTCCTTTAGAGGTATGATCTACTCTATAAAAGCTTGATTATTCTTTGCTGAAAAGATAATTTAAATTATGATGCAGAAGTTTTTCAAGTTCTGGCATTTAGCACTCCCCAAAAAAGGCTGAGTATTCTCTGTGACTCACTTGGCTCTTTGGAAATTCATGTTAACTTTTGAACTATGGAAGGAGATCTATGGATCATCAGATATATAGAACGAGGTGACTGGACACCCTGGGAGCTGACGCTGTTCTCCTATTTCATGCTTGTGATTACATATGATGGCATTGTTCTCCTCTTCATTCTAGCCTCAGATACATAGCCTGTTCTAAGGTCTATCATGTGCTTAATGACTTCTGAAACACTTAAACATGTTTATTAGAGAAAAATTCTCTTCCTTTGTAGATGTGGGGCACTAACAAACAAACTTTCTGTCTATCAAATACTGTGAAAGGCTGATGAGAACATAAGAGCTGTAGTCATTTCAGTTTAAGACAGACACCTTGTGAAGTTAGACTCATCTGCCCTAGGAAGCTCAGAAACCCAGACTTTAGAGGTCAAAGGATCATCCCCTGAAATCTGAGACCATTCCTGACCCAACACAGGGCACATGCTGGCATTTAGAGCAAAAACTACTAGTGCCAAGATTGCTTCAGCTAATTGGTAAGGCCTTTTGCTGTTATGAAGATAGGGACTTTGATGACCCCAAAGAAAAGAAAGTATGCCAGTAGCCATCAACCAGCAAGCTTTCATGATGTGAGGTGCAAAATGCATGGCAATCCAGGCTGTTGCTCTGACAACACCAAGAGGCTCATTCCATGACCCCGAGTTTAATTTCTGATGATGAAAGAGATATTGAATACACTTCCAGAGCTTTCCAACCAACCTCTCATCATAGATTGATTCATGCCAGACAGCTTGGTGATCCTTTTGGCTGGACAGTAAAATGGGCAATTAGCAGGAACCTCTGGAGGACACACTATCCCTACAGATTCAGTCTCCATTAACTCTCCTTCACAACCATGATGCAGATGAGCAATATAGTATATTGCCACAAAGTACTATATTAACTGGAATTTTCACATTTACTTTTTACTCTCTAAACTTACAGTGAGAATTCTTACCAGTCTCTTCAAATCCTTACAATGTTCACTTGGCTCAGAAGCAGCAATTTCTCATAAAACAAGTCTGTGGAATTTGACCTATATCTTTAAAATTTTATTACAATATTTAGGGTGTGTGTGTGGAGGGGGACATGTGTATGCCATGGCATGCATGTAGGAGTCAGAGAACAATTTGAGAGAGTACGTTTTCTCCTTCCTCCATTTGAGCCCTAGAGATTAAAGTCACTCAGGTCATCATGTTTGGCAGCAAGTGCCATTATCACCTGAACCATTTTGCCAGCCAGCTCTACCTTTGTTTCTGACTGAGAGGCAAGAATAGTCTCAGAGCCTACATGTTAGTCATCCCTTATTGCATGCCAGTGGTACACAAATGGGGTTGGAGCCTTCCATTCCCTGAGGGTGTTTCCTAATAAGAAGGTCACATTCGTGTGTATTTGTTCCATCCTCAGTCTGGGAGATCTGCTAGGCAAGGTTCTTACTTGGTTTCAAAGCATCTTGTGGCCTCCTATCACAGAGCAGGTAAGAACAAAAGTCTAAAAGCATCAACCGAGGAATGAAACAGAAAACTCTCCCCACGTTTGTTCATCTTAAATCCATGCTTGCATTAGAGGTTTTTAAATCCCTCCCCCAAGAAAAGCATGTTTGTAAACAACAATCATAAAATGTACATATAAGCCTCCTTTATCTGTGGTTTCTTTCTTCTCTTTGCTCTCCTCTCCCTTCTCTCTCCCTTTCTTTTGACTGAAGAGGCATGATTCCTTGCAATGTAAGGTTCCAGAAGAGTCAATAATTCTACCTCCTTTTCAGCACATATCTGACGTGATAAGTGTTTGTCTTATCTTTTCAGTAAAGGCTTTAATCCTTGAATTACTTTATAGATATGATAGGATGAAAGGGTAGACTATTGAATCTACTTTTAAAGAGCAACACCTTGTTTGAAATGTTTTACATTGCTATGGATTTTAGTTTATTGATACACATTTAAAGTTAATTTTGTTATACTGTGTGTATATTTCTACTCTTGTTTAAAGTATTTTGTTTGTGCAACTCATTTGAAATTGTAATGTATAGTTGAGAAGTACAGATTAATAACTAGTTATCTATGATAATCAAACTTATAGTCATGTTAGTTAAGTTTTCTAGGTATACAGAGATATATTTCAACTAGGTAGGTAATCTTCAAACACTTCAAAGACCTACAGAATGTGGCATTTAAAATGTTTTAAAAACCTAGACTTTCCTGGACAATGAGACACGTCTGCTCCTGGCAGCACCGATTTACTTCAAAGAGGAAGATGGGCATCAAAGACGCTCCATATGGAGTTTATCTTCTTGGCAAAATAGCCATTTGGACAAGAGGCTGTTCTTGCCTGGACTGCTTAACAAAATGTTGTATTGATTACACATGCAAGACTCATAGGGAGGTAACCACTGAACTTTGCAAGGTGAGATGATCCTTCAAGTTCCTGCTTTGCAGAGGAGACTGCCAGATATTCTACAGGACACAGAGATAAGTGACTGCGAAACTCTAGGCCTATAGGTTGAAGATGGATGTCCCAAAGTTGCAAAGGAACTTTGGATGACTGTCCAGGCAGGCAGGTGTCTTTGTCATTTCCAGAATTTTTGAAGTTGCTTACAATGTATTTCCTGTTTACTTAGGTAATAATATATCCTTCTGAGGTCTTTGACATAATTGAAGACTAGATAGTTATAATTTTCCTTGGTTATGATAAAAGATAAATTAGATATGAAACTTTAGATTCACAAATATAGGACAGAATATTTTCTTTAATTTTGCCAATAGAAATAGACTAGATATTATAACCTTAATTCCTGCTTGATAACTGTTCTATTATATGTAATTTTACTATGTTAAAGTTAAAACCTTCCTTTTTGATTAGAGAAAAAGGGGAAATGCTGTGGGATAATGTTTTTGTACACTGGTTTAATAAAATGCTGACTGGCCAGTAGCCAGGCAGGGAGTATAGGAGGGGCAAGCAGATGAGGAGAATTCTGGGAAGAAGAAGGACAGAGTCAGGAGTCACCAGCCAGACACAGAGGAAGCAAGATGACAAGGCAGAACTGAGAAAAGGTACCAAGTGACGTGGCTGAACATAGATAAGAATTATGGGTTAATTTAAGTGTACGAGCTAGTCAGTAATAAGCCTGAGCTAATGATTGAGCAGTTATAATTAATATAAGCCTCTGTGTGTTTACTTGGGGGACACAAGTGGGAGAGATTTGTCTCGACCTCTGACTGGCCAGGACACAGGAAAACTTTCCAGCTACATTACTTTGTAGATCACAACAGAGAAAACAACAAAGCATAGAACCATTAGTCAACATGATGCCTCAGAATCCTGTTTGGAACTCAGAGCTGGCCCTCCATTCATCAGAAAGGCTCTCTCTCTCTCTCTCTCTCTCTCTCTCTCTCTCTCTCTCTCTCTCTTTCTCTTTCTCTCTGTCTCATTTTTCAAGGCTGTCCTGGAACTCTCTTTGTAGACCGGGTTGGCCTCAAACTCACAGAGATCCATCTGCCTGTGCATCTGCCCTCTGCCTCCCAAGTGCTGGGATTAAAGGCCTGTGCCAGCACACCCAGCTAAGAAGGGTGTTATTTTTATGTGATTTGGTCAACAATGTCCCAGAGGCAAGGGAAGGAAGTAGGATTTTATTCTCTAATGATTATAGATTTGACATAATTATGATTTTTCCCTTACTTGTTAGGAAAAATTCCAAAAGGAAACACTTTAGATGAGGTAAATGCAACTGAAAAAAGATAATTCTAAACACCAGCAGAAAAAGCTGGTCCTCTTAGTAGCTTTATGTGTTCTTTTTGGCTTGTATCACAGAACATTGATCTCTGAGGATTAGATTCACATGTACCATAAAATTTGCTGAAATTAGTCAATAGAACTACTGTGTTGTGACTGTTTTGTTGCTATAGAAACTCAAAAAGGAGTCAAATATTGGGCCAGACACAGAGTTATTAAGCCATATCTACTACTTTGGTTTGCACCTGAGCCTGAATGTCATTGCTACTGTTATAATGGAGTTATTTGCTCTGGTAGTGACATGACCATCAGAGAGCTGTGGTGATCCACAGAAGACCTTAGGCAGCAGTCAAGGCAGTGGAATAAGCAGAACAAGTCAGAGGATGGATATCATGGTCTAGGGTAATGACAATGACTGCTGATGCCACCTCAGGTGGAAGTGACAGGTCTGGGGTCTCTTACGTGAGAGTCCAGCCACCAATCTCCCCTGATGCAGATGCATGGGATATGTAGAGCACTTAGGATTTAGAATAAGGACTCTCCAGTGTTGTGGTTACTCATTCATTGGACATGCTAGGTAAGAGACTTCCTCTGGGGGTATTGCTTTTATGTCACCCATGCTCCTCCAAATAACCTCAGCAAACTGGACAGGAGTGGAATGGTTACTTGGGTCAGTTGGCCCATTATCCAATCAATAGATATCTCTATATTTCTACCTAGGAAAATTTATGCAACTATTCCTTTCAAACAGCCAAATATAAAAGACATTTTCAACATAGACAAGGTAGTTAGAAAAGGAGTACAGAAACAGATATGGGATGGTCTTTTCAATGTACAGACACTAGATTTATGCTCAACCTAAAAGAAAAAAAAGGGAGCTTTGCAGGGGGCAAGAAACCAACCAGTGGGAAGCAGGGGAATGGACGATGGTGGGTGACAGGAGAGATGGTAAATATGATCATAGTTGAGTAATATATAATTAGGAATGTACTATGAGATATCCAATTACTTGCATGCTACAAACATTTAATAAAAAGAGCATTTGAATTTGTTACCTGCCATAAAACAATCAATAAGTTTCTCCAGTAATTCCCAAATACCCAGATCCTGTCAGGAAATCCTTAAATTGAAACTGTTATGCTGGTAAACACACCTTTATAATATTATAATATTTTTCCTTCTCATTTAGAGCTTATTATGTTACTTTTCCTGTGAGTACTGAAAAGTATTAACTTTGAAAAAAATGTAACCTTATTAAATAAATGCCTTTCCATGAAAATGAAAGTCCCTGGAGAATAAACTTCATGTACTCTATCACTTGAGAAAACTGGATTTCTATCAACAGTACGGAGGTATTTTCGTTGCTTGTGTTCCTCTACCAGCTTTGAATTTCTCCTCACCTTTTCACCCTTGAACATTCTCAGCCACTCTGAGCATTTTCAACAGTCAGTAAATCAACCATCTTAAAAAACAGGCTTTACCCATTTTAATTTTTGTGAAGCTAACACATTCTAATATCCTTATCTCTGATGAACAAAGAAAATAGATTAAAGAAAAACCTATGGCCGGGTGTTGGTGGCGCACGCCTTTAATCCCAGCACTCGGGAGGCAGAGGCAGGTGGATCTCTGTGAGTTCGAGGCCAGCCTGGGCTACCAAGTGAGCTCCAGGAAAGGCGCAAAAGCTACACAGAGAAACCCTGTTTCGAAAAACCAAAAAAAAAAAAAAAAAACCTATGAACCATAATAATGACCAACATGGTAAGATGTCCCAAAATATACAGTAGTGAATTTGTACCTTAGGCATAACCAACTGCCAATTGGTTGGACTTCAGGCCCACTCAATAGGAAATTCATGCCTGGTAAAGTAAACCTAACTAACTAACCATGGCTGGCAAGGTTGTAGACCCTGGAGGGGAACCTATTCCTGCCAGTTTCCTAAACCAGTGTAATTTCTAACTGCATTCTAAGACTTACCCTTATCTGCAGAGATAACTATAGTTCTCACTTGTCACCATTGAAGACGCTTCTTTTGACAATGGATGGACAGTTACCTAAAGACACAACTGTTAACTAACTGTGGCGTGCCCAGCTTCACATGATAAATCTATGACACAATTCTTTCAGCTGGGGCTCAGAGAACATCCTGGAAGATGGGACAGAAAGCTTTTAAGAGGCAGTGGACAAGGATGTCTGTGGGAAATAGTGTCTTCTGTATATGAATGAGAAGCTGCACCTGTAAAATGGCAACAATACAATAATCTGAACAAGGCCAGCACCCCTTGACATGTAATTGTAGACATGGGAAATTCTCAAGAGGCTCTACCCTGAGATGAAGAGGTATAGACAATGGTTACCTAGAGACAAAGAATCAGTCTTCTTGATAGGTTACCCAATATCATATGGTCGGTCCTAGATGCATGCACACATGAGCAACACTGAGTGGATTCAGCAGAACACTCTCCATCCTTCTCTCTGTCTCTCTGTCTCTCTGTCTGTCTCTCTGTCTCTGTCTCTCCCTGTCTCTCTCTTTCTGTCTCTCTGTCTCTCTCTTGGTCTCTCTCTCTGTCTCTGTCTCTCTCTTGGTCTCTCTCTCTCTCTCTCTCTCTCTCTCTCTCTCTCTCTCTCTCTCT
>CABHPP010095772.1:28369-56037 GCA_902168425.1 Peromyscus attwateri
CTCTCTCTCTCTCTCTCTCTCTCTCTCTCTCTCTCTCTCTCTCTCTCCCTCTCTCCCCTGCCTTGGATGTCATCAATTTGAGAGGGAGTATTTGAGACAAGGCAGGAATTGAAGATGGAAGAGAGAGAGGAGGGGTGGATATGATATAAATACAGTACTCAAAAGTACCTTAACTTTTTCCAAAGTATGACTTTGAGTTTAATAACAGCACTATATATTTTCAGGAGCCTCTGTCTCCCTGATTTTCACCTTCTGACTCTATGAAAACCTAGACATCTGGATGAAATAAATACTTCTCTCTTGGTGTACGGGGCCTTCTCAGAGACTCCACAGCACTGCTGGCTTAGCATCTACTGATTCTGCTGTTCATTGTGTATACATGTGTGGGAGTCTGATATGGGAAAGGGGTCAGAGAGGAGCCAGGGAAAGGTACTGGCTATGCAAATGCAAATCCATCTCTATAAATATCCCTCAACATAAACGGCCAAGGTACTGAAAGGCAATCTCACACCTCCCATTTTATCAAAAGTGTGCTGCCCAAGGAAAGAATAACATGGTAGAAAATGAAAACAAGAACAAAAATTTGGTGAAAATAAAAAAAGGCAACTTTTAGTTGGATTAAAATAGTATCTTTTGTGAAGGCTATGTAATTGCCAATGTTAGGAGGAAAAATGAGTTGTCGACAGTGGTTCAAACGTAACTTGTGATTATGTATAGGAATATCGACAATGTCAGAGCAGAGGGCCCAGACATCAAGGTAGTGCCTGGATGTAATGCTTGGTTTACTAGGTTGCTCCACTAGAATCCCATGCTATTAGTCAGCAGTTTTTTGAAGGATAATAATTACATGAATCTTTTAAACAAATGAAAGCCACCTTAGATATTATGTGAAATTTGAATATCTACTTTAATGATCAGTGTTTTTCTAAAGCATTATTTAAATTACCAGTAATTCTTAGACTGCATTAGTTAAATTTAAATTGCAAAATCATTGTATATGTACTGTATGCACAGAGGCACAGACAGAAACCTCACGCCTTCTTTTCATTTCTTCTCTGGGGAGGCTGAGAGCAGTTATGTTTGGAGACAAATATATGTGGAAGCTGATAAACAGGCTTTAAAAAGAATAGATATTTCTACCTATAAGTAATAATATTTAATATTTATGATAGCTTTCTATATAATTAATAACTGTATAGTCTTATATAAATTAAAAGTTGAAATTTGAATAGATACTATCAAATCAAATATGTTCAATGAATAGATATTAAACACTCCAAATCTCTTGCTTCTGGGGTTTTCTGTTGCTTCCCATAAGCCAAAGTGATTTCTTTTTTGAGACAGAGCTTCTCAGTGTAACAGCCCTGGCTGCCCTGGAACTCACTTTGTAGACCAGGCTAGCCTCTAACTCACCTCCCGAGTACTGGGATGAAAGGTGCACCACCACGCCTGGCTGCCAAAGTGATTTTTAACTTTATTTGTTTATTTATTTAATTTACCCACTGAGGACGGGACAGATGCACATGGCAACAAGGAGACTGGCCAGAGCACTGAGCTGCACTCCCTCAGTGTGGAGCAGATGTGCACACCCAGTAGTGTTACCCTCTGAGCTGCACTCCCTCAGTGTGGAGCAGATGTGCACACCCAGTAGTGTTACACTGCTACCCTCACAATCATTCTCCCTATGAGTGTTTATGGAATGAGGCATGTCATAGATGAACAATCCATGAGGGAAGGACGATATTCATGATTGGATTCCCAATTATTCGTGATTTGATTCCCAACTCTTCCAGACTAGTTGCACATAGTCAAGACTCAGCAGTATTTGTTGAAAATATCCATTCATGGAAAATCCAGATTAGCTTCTCAAGGGAAGAGATGAAGCAAGGTTTTGCATTCCAGAAAATCAGTGCCTTATTTTAAAAAAAAAAAAAAGCATAAATAAGTCACCTAGGATTTCTTCAAGCAGAAAATGTCTTCTGTGAGGTTAAGAATAAACTTATAAACAATACTGAAAATTTGAAGCATTTCTGAAGTACGACAACACTTGAGAGGATAGTACATTCGATTTGATTCTGCCACATTAAGAATGTGTAAAGTCTGCCTTCGGAATCACACACTGTTTCTTCAGTTGTATTTGCAGGGGAGATGGCGATGGGTTAACAGCCAGTCTAGACTCATTTTGACAAACCTTTTCTGGCTACTGAAAGAGAAAATCAGATAATGGGAAGAATTATCTACTGATATCTCCACTGAGACACCATTTCTTTTAACCCTTAGTTACCTAACATCAAGAGATTTAATACAGCTATTGCTATTCTTAACAGAAAGCCATTTCCTTCTTCAGACTTAAAAATCATATAATAATATGTCAAATGTTCTTTAACTCCTTTGTTTTTGGATCCCATGAGGCTTGTGCTTTTCATAGGAATGGGGCATTCCTTGAGCAGAATATATTCTCTTGACTTCTCCCAACAATGCTTGCAAGGACTGCTGAAGATTCCTGTCTGTGAGCATGTCCTTCAGAAAAGCGGGTGCCCACAATTATAGCAACCTCCGTTGCTTGGAGGTAGTTTCAAGGTTAAACTCACCTGCCACTGTTAGGGGTTCTTCACCCTCCACAACACACATTCTACACAGTGGAAGTGGTGACCGAAAACTTACATAAGTGGAGTGGGAGTTCCCACGTTAACCACTGGCCTCCCAGCTCCTCCTGGTTACTGCACTGGAAAATATGAATGCTCAGTCTTTCCTCCTTGGGTCCTTAGGTGGGCTCTGCATAGCAGGAGCATGGATAGGTTATCACCATGGGCAAGGCACACTCAGGGTAAAGTAGCAGGGATGAGATGTGACACCCCTCCTCCCCGAAACTTTCGAAAGTCTCACAGAAGGGGCTCCTCTCATTGATTCAGACCTCTCAGGCACACATGTCACAATATGGGAAGGAAATGCAGGTAGCAGGGGCCACAGACAAGCGTACACCTGACTAGAAAAATGGGCTTTGGGACCTCAAATTCCATTATCACCAAGCTGCGTTAGTTACTCTGCTCAATGCCATGGCAAAATAGCTGGCTGAAGCAGCCTAAGAACGGGAGGGTGTATTCTGGCTCACAGTTCCAGGGTACAGGCTACCCTGTCAGGGAAGGCCTTGAGGCCAGGCTGTGAGGCAGCCAGTCTTCACATTGTATCTGCAGTCAGGATGCACAAAGAGATGAATGCTTACATTCTCCTTTTTCCCCTCTTATCCATTCAAGGAGCTTAGCCCATGGAACGGTGCCACCCACAATCAAAAATGACTTCGCCTGTTAGGTCAAACATCTCTAGAAATACTCTCACAGCTGTCTGTCTTCTAGGTGGTTCTAAATCCAGTTTACAATGGAGGTTAAGTCATCACTCCAGGAAAGAAAAAATATATTTCTTCTTTTTTTTTTTTTTTTTTGCAACTCAGAATATTGCACAGTGAGCTCCACATTAACAAAACAGAGGATGCTGTAAATATATAACATCTATGTGTATACCAAATAGACATCCACACCCATGAGTCATGGATGTTATGGGCCTGAGTATTGAGTGATCCTGTCTACACGACAATGAGTCTTAGGAAAAAAAAAAAACAGATTAAAGGTGCTGAGATTGAGGGAATGAGGGTTCATCCTTGGTGTCACAGTTGCAGCTCATGCTGACCATCATATCCTTGGGTTTCCGGAGCCATGGCTGACATCCTCACTCAGTGTGTCACGTGGCGTGGGTAGAGAGTGACAGAGCAGTGATACCAGGCATCACACCTCCTACCTCTCCAAACCCCAGTTCTGTGTAGATGAAATGGTTTACTTAGAGAAGTTTAGACTGAATCCTATCACCGCATCCCTCACAGACACCCACAGAGGGTCTCACATGTGGCTGGAAATGAATAACTATTCAACAATTAAAACTCTGACTAAAAATTAAACATGTGAGCATACTTGGGAAAGAGACCTCCAGGCTAATTGCATAGAAAGATCAAGAAAGAGACAGTAAAATGTCTAGATAACTGAAAATAAAGTGGCATTTTGCATTGACCTTTAGACCATACTTCCAAAGAGTCAAAAGAAGAAAAGCAAAATGAGGAGAAAAAGGAGAAAGTCTATGCTAAACTCGGCCATCGTATTCCTTCTATGATTTTTGTAGATATCAAAAGACATGCTTATTTTTATCACTTGACTGTAAAATATTCTTTTATTTAAGACAAAAGTGAACTTAGAAAAATACCAAAAAAGTTATTGATGTGGAATTTAGTTCATTTTCTTTCACTTAAACTACTGCAGCATTGATTATTCACTGGTTAATTGTGTGTGCAAATCTGTTGATTCACAAAATCAATTTTGTGTGTTTATCACTTAGGATGTATTTGTCCTGATATTTGTTACATACATTATATAAATACGACCAGGATTTCCCCAGATGAGCACTGCCTTCCTCCTACATATACCCCACACCATCAGCAAGCAGGAGCCCTTTAGGCAGTGCCCTAGTTGATGACAGCTTGGCTGTTATTTTGTGAGTGTGTTTGTGGGCACATAGAGATTTGGCCATGCATGCCCATTTACGGGCAAAGAACTCTTTACGGAAGTTGAGAGTAAGAGGTCTCACTTTATTTGGTATAGTTGTAATACAGCAACTACTGAGTGTTGTCCTTCATGGACACCTTCCCATTGCAGACCAGGGACTCTAATAACACCCTGGAGATGTACTCTCATACCCACTCTGATTCCACCTGGGGATTGTCATCATTTTATATTTCCACAGACTATGTTTAAACATTGCCATTTGCCAATATTAAGAATACCTGCATATATAAAACTTTATTTATATTTCTCAGTATTTTCTGATTTTCTAGATCACCTTTATATCTGTTGTGTCTGACCTATACATTGTCAGAATTCCTTTCCTGTAGCAATGACACTCAATGGGAAACTGAGTTTGTGTTGGACTGAAAATGTTTTTATGTCGTTGTCCATGGAACATAGTTTCATGGGTACACATCTGGAGAGGTGCATTAATTATTTTTCCTTTGCACTTGACCCCTCTGTGTCTACCGATGCTGTCTGATGCCAATGTTTGTTCTCAAAGTGACACCGTTATAGGTAACACTCAGCGTCTTCTGTTTCTTGTTCATAAGTCATAAGACATTATTATAATGTCTCTTGGTGTGGATTTGGCTTTATCGTTGTTGGGATCTGAAGGTCCCTGAGAGCAGGATTGGTAGATTTTCCTGATTCCATAAGATCTCCACCTGCCTTTGCATTCTGCCTTCCTGCCTTGACCTTTCTACACTCTTGCAAACGTCACTTGCTGCAAAGACTTATGTGCCTACCCTCAGTCATCTTGCATTTCATATTCTTCATCTGCTTGTCTTATTTTTAATCCCTACAGCTCACATCACCTTTGTTAGCATATAATGCTTTCACACTATTGCATATTATCTGTCACTACTGCACCTCAAACTATGTCTGCACTGAATGCTGACTAGTACCTTTCCCTCTAAGTACATGAACTGGCCCCTTTACTCTGACCTCCATCATTATTTGGAAGCCTAATATGCTTCATATCATCAGATGAAGATTTCCTATTTCAGAAAACTCAAACACAAATTCTCACCCTTTTCTGTAACTGTGTGGTGGTAGAGCCTTGGATTCCTTTAGGCCAGCTACAAAAGGTCTTCACTCATTGGGGTTTCCCTGCCCTTGATCTTCTGTTTTTATTTCTTATTAGTATTGTTAAGTGCCACTACCTCAAAGCATTTCTCAGTTCTATTTCCTCTCCTCCATACCACCAGAATAACATCCCTAAAACAAGAATGTCATGACACCATTCTTCAACTCAATTGTCCATTCACGTTTCCATGCAAGGAGTCCTTAGGGATAGCTACCTTGCCCATCCATGAGCTCCACAACTGAAAACAGAGCTAGCTATGACTCCCCATATGCACTATTATTTCTTTGTAAGTTTTACTTTTAACTATTTTATTTGGCATAATGTCCTAGTTAAGCTGTCAAATGCCCACATGAACATTTCCTTCTAACTAATTCAGGGTCACTTTTCAAGACTTCACTGGAGTCCAGTCTGATTGCACTGGAATGTGAGATCACTGTCTCCATTTCTATCAGTCAACAGCAAGGACTGTTGCGACAGTCGTGAGCTTTTTCTTTTCATAGCACCTAAAACTGTGCATTCTAAGCTATTAAGTCAACAATTAATTGTAGATTAACAAATGGAATTGTTCTTTTAGAATCATAAGTAGCATTTTCTTTTGTAAACATCAGACCATATAACCAGTTGTAGGTGTCCCTCACTCTGAAAAGAAATATGAATTTCTTACTATTTGCAATAGAGTAGAATAAATTCTCAATCTAATGAAACCCTAAAGTTACAACATTTTTTGTAGTGCAAACTATGACTTCATTTTATTTCTTAAAAACATTGTCATGAATATGTTTTTTTATTTCTTAATTATTTTCAGTTTTTAGGTACATAGTCACTGAGAAGTTTATTGTATAAAGAGCCTAAAGGCATACTTCTGTAGGACAAGGGGGATTTTAATTATACTGAAACTGCCTTCCACTATCATTTGTGCAATATACACACACTGTCCAAAACCAAGTGTAAATGTGAGTGTGAATGACAGAGCCTGGTTGGTGATGTCAAGTCAACAGTCAATGCAGGTTCATAAGGCCCAAGAGCCCAGCTCCAGTGAGAGGGCTCATGAAGGAGGAAGATGTGGGGGTTGGGGGTGGGTAGGAGATCTCTTCCTTTCACTCAACTTAGCAGAAGTTCTAAAAGTTGGTCTAAATTTTTGAATCTATAAGAAAATATTTTTTTCTAATTGTATCATTTAATTTGGAAATTTTCATGGGTGGAACTTAGGGAGTTAATGAAAAGTATTTTATCAGGAGGGGAAATAGAAAACTTCTCAAGACTTGAACAGTGCTACAAATTCCCAGAGATGCTCAAATAAAGATCTGCTGTTGTTTTGTCTGTTTTTTTTCTTTAATTTTATTTTAGAAATTGAGATCTTGCTGTGTCGTCTTGGCTGATCTATTAACCGTTGTGTAGCTTAGGGTGGCCTTAAACATGCAGTGATCCTCCTGCCCCTGTCTGTCATGGGCTGGGATTACAGGGAAGCATCACCACTCCCAACTATCAAATATGTCCAGTTCATGACTAAAAATAATTAAAGTCAATTAAATCAGTTCGTGATTTAAAAATAATGATCAAGCAGTGCAGATTGAGTTCTAGGGTTTCCCAGCCCCCATCAGCTGCTCCCGACACCTTTGTCTAATCTCATCGTGTTATAAATGAACCCCTTTCCAATGTGAGTAAGTGGATGCAGCGAGTATCCACCATCTGACATTTTTCATGTGACGTCTAAAATACATAGTTTGGTTAACTTGGGAAAGCACTCCTGTTTCACCCTCACCTCTGCTGCTAATAATATATTCAAGGGCATAGGGAAGACAGCCCCAGACTGGGGCCTGTGACAAGCAAATAATTAGTCATGTCTTTGCAAGTGACCAGTTTAATCAGGACTGCAGATAACCAAACAGAAATTGCATCGCAGAGAATCTTTCAAACAAATAAAATCACAAAATCGGAGACTAAGTTAAGCAAGATATGCCACATCACCCCAGGATTAATGCAATTAGCATTACATAAATGTTCTGTGGAAAGCGAATTGCCTCCCATCTCACAGTTTGAGATAACATCCTGTCATCCATCATCACTGGGAAAATCATGGGCTCCCCAGCCCCACTCACACTGAGGTAATTATGCCTAGCTAATAAGCGATGGCAAGGAATAAATACATTCTACAACACTAATTTTGTATATATTTTAAGCCTTGTGCTTCAATGTACTAGAGTCTTTTCCAATAGAGACAATGAAAAGGGGAAATAAGAAATCCACATAAGTTCACTAACTTTTCCACTCCTTGACGTGTAATCTATAATTTTATAATTCCCATGGATTCACTTTAATTTCTAACTTATTATTATTATGTGGATGTATGTGCATGGTGTGTGTGCACGAGTGTTGTGTAGTCATGTGTAGAATGGTGTGCGTCTGGAGGTTTGAGAATAACTCTGTGTTGTTAGTTCTCTCCTACTGTGGGTTTCATGGATCAGGTCACCCAGTGTGCAATAGCATGCACCTTTCACCCACTAAGCCTTTCATCAGCCCTTTGTGGGTGATTTCTATGACTATAATCTTTTAAAAATGTCATGACATTATTAACACTTTCTTCTGCTCCAAGAAGGATCAACTTCATGACTCCTCATTAGACACAAAGGATGTTTACAAGGCAGGTTTTCTGCTATTCCAAATTAAAGTCAAACCTCTCCTTTTGCTACCTGGGGTCATAGAACTCTTCTGATATGCCTTTTCTTCTGCCTTTGCAACCACTCCTCTGATTGGTTGATATCCTTAACTTGTGCATCCTGGCCAGACCAGGAATGTCAATTAGTCAAAGTCACAGCTCATAACAGAAAGCATCTTTAAGGGCTCCTTCAGGTGATCAGCCTGCTGGTATCAGAACTCTGTGTTTTCAGGCTGTCCCTCCATCAGGCAAAAGAGCAGTAGCCCCGCGTGATAACTACCAAACCTCCACATGCTATTTGGTAGCTCCAAGAAGCATCAACAATATAGGTAATATTTCCTTACACGGAGAAAATTAGCTCTATTACCCATCAGTTCTACAAACACTACAAGAGGAAAAACAAGAGCACGTAATTCAGACTATATAATGTGACAAAGTTTATGTGTTTTCTGCCATCTAGCACCCTATCACTTAAAACAACTTGGAAAGTAATCAGTGCCACACAATTCTCCTTTTCATTATGCTCTATGACTTTAAAGATTCTAAGAGTTGAAAATTTTGCAAAGGAATAACACATAAGAAATACAGGAACAAAAGAGAGAGCTGTGCCTGCGTGCACGCTCCAGTTACAAGACTGTGATTGCATCATTAGCAACAGAAAGACGCACTCCGCAGTGGCTTAAGGAGCGTGTGAAGAACTTAAGCCAAACTTAAGCCAACCAAACTGAGGCTACGCTTTCTCCAGAAGAAGATATCTTAAGGATGTTGCAAATGAAAACTGACTTAAGTCATCTAACACCAATTCAGAATTTTAATTTTAGTTTTAAATGTTAGACATAACTAACATTTATGCATATATGTGCGTATAACTCACCTTAGCCTGCCTCTTAAGCAAGCTCAAACCCACTCAGCAAAAGAAAACACATGCCATGCCCCTTCCCCTGCTTTCACTGGACAGGCAGTCTGAGTGACTTCACAGAGGTGAAAAAACCAGCTTTGCTGTCTCATGATTCGTGACTCATCCTCTCACAGTAGCATGACTACACACACACACACACACACACACACACACAGCCTGTGAAAATACTTTCTTGAAGAAAGTTCTGCTATGTTGGAACCTGAAGACAGATCCCAGTTATTCTGTTCACAGCTTACCACATAAAAGGTAACCTCTTAATAATCCTCAAATGAAAAGAACTTTCTAAGTTGCCAAGATTAATGTTTTGTTTAGTTTCCATCATTTATTTTCATATATTCAGTTTTTTAAATACTGGGACTTGAACCCAGAACCCCACACTTGCTAAGCCAGCACTCTACCACAGATAGATATTTTAAGTTCCCAGCTCTAGTTATGTTTCGAACACAGATGTTAACACCTCACACTGTGACTAAACCAGTAGTCTATATTAGAGTCTTAATGAGTTTGCATTTTGTGTAGAGTTTTTACAGATAATATGAAAATAATTTCCTCCACTGAGCCAGTGGAATTTAGTGTTTAAGATAGTTAAGGGGATTTCTAGAGGTATTCGTCAACAGGAGACCTATATTAGTATTATGATAGATCTTTTTTTCTGGAAAAATAGCTTTGCTTCTTCAAAATGGGCACCATTGCAATTATAACAGACAGGTTTCCATGTTAGTTCTTGTTTGAGTAAAGCTTATGGACAAATCTGTCTTTTCTTTTTAAACAAGCATACTATTCCATAGCATGCCACATGTACAGAAAAGAAACCTACCTCCATCTATCCATTCTAGTCAATTTGCTGCATTTTCTTTTGCTTCTCTTTTGAGATAGTGTTTCACTCTGTACTCAAACTGGCCTAGACCACTCTGTGCTGTCCAGGCTGGCTTCAGTTTGCAGCATTCACTTGCCTTCTCTCCCCGTGTGCTTGGACCACAGCTCAAGCCATTGCACCAGGCTTTGTAGTTGCAGAGTGAGTTCCAGAAGTACAAATATTTCGGTATCCCACACTGATCTGTATATTCATTTTTACATTACAACATCCTATCGTGTTGTTTGGACTTTCTATTTTTAAAAATAACTTATGTTACTTTTAATTAAGTTGCGTTGTGTCTGTGTCTAGGTATAGGCCCATGAGTGTAGAACCCACAGAGGCCCAGAACATTGGGTCTCCTGGAGCTGGGGTCACAGGTGCCAGGAAGTAAACTGCCCCCCTCTAGAAGCACTACAAACACTCTTGGATCCCAAGCCATTTCTCCAGCCCCTGTTTGCGTTTTTCAGTCTCCTTACTTTAAGAATATTAAGAATAAGTAACAATGTAGAGATATTGCGGGAGAGAAGCCGCCCTGGGTGTTTGTTTTTATGTAACTGATCACTCTTGCAGTGTTGAAGTTTCTAGTGGCTCATTGTTCTCATCCCACTTGTAGTGTCTGACCCAAGCTGTCTTCCCTGATAAACAGACGCCAAGGACTTACTGCATTTAAGGCTTCATCGCTATCATAAAGGTTATATTTTTATTCATGCATCAAACATGAAATCTCCCCATAGCACATTGATGAGCCCTAAAAATACCAATAAGCCTCATTTGACAAACTGTGGTAAAATGGCAAGTATACCGTCCCTTTGGCAGGCAGTCATAGATAAGGCCCAAGGAAAACAAAGTGTCTCTATGTTCTGGTAGAAGGCTCTACAATACACTCATCAGCTTCCTAGTTAACCAGCCTGATCTATGAAGAAAACAAAATGTATGTATATCCTGGTAGAAGCCGCTACAATAGACTCTTATCCACTTTCTAATTAACCAGCCTGAACTGTGAGCACAGGAACTAAACACTCAAAAGCCCTGAGGGCAAGATACTCATATCACCACACTTTGCTCTTTTTATGTCCTTTTTATGTCTTCTTCCCTCGTCGAACTTTTGGGGTTCTCTACCCCCTTCTGGTAGAATTTTTTGAGCTTTCCCCCAACCCACTGACCTATCAATATTCTCCACTTAAGTTTAAACTAACCAATCAGGCTCATCCCCAACCAATGTCCACTTATATACATTGCAGGCCAGTCGGGTTTGTTCCCAATACAAAAGTGGCCTGCCTGCCGCCTCCCTTTACTCCCTCTCCGCAGTGTGAGCTTGTGGCTTGTCATTCTTTGCCATTACCTGGCAATGGACTTGGAAGCCAATGGCTTGGGGCAGCTTTGGCCACTGCCCAGTTTTCTAGGACCCCGGTCCCCCAAACTAAGCCCAACACGAGTTGAGAAAGGTCCCATGGTTTCCCAAGAACCCCACAAGACTATCATCACCACCTCCCACTTCCCACTGTTGAAGGATTTCGCCTGTCCGGTGGAGTTTCAAAATTTAGAAGCAGGTAAAAAAGGAAAAGCCTTCTGATTTCAATGTTGTTTTTCTGTTATTTAAAACGAGGTGGGTGTTTTCATTTCCTGTCTTTATTTCCATGCTTGGTATAAGCCTCCATTTCCTCACAAGTATATGGGATTTAAACTGCTCAAGGTCAACTTTGAAAATTTCCTTCTTCCTGTATATATACTGAAAATAATCACCATTTTTAGCTGACTTGTGTAACTATTTTGTCAAACATAGCTAATTTGTGTAACTTTTATAGAGGACACAAGTGACATCCTGAGGAAAATATGGACACAAACGAGTTGACCCCTGAAGGTTCACCCGAACACAACACTGAAAAAAGTAGAATTTCTAGATCCTATCTTCTTTGTATTGGAAATATTTATTTCCTGTGATAGCAAAAAGTGGGCAAGTTACTTTTCCTGGCTGCACATTTATCTCTAGATTCAATATATATTGTTGGCCACATTTCTAATAACATACTTGAAATTATGAAAATATATAGCCCTGAGCTCATTGGAACCTTTTAAGCAGAGATGACAGAATGCATATTTAACTGAAAACTTCTATCAGTATTTCAAGTGGCTCCCAATTTATTTTGAAATCAGACCTTTAAAAATAACTGGAGGGCAGGTGAGTACAGTATATTTCCAAACAATCCCCAACTGAAATTGAGATAGTTGTTTCATTTTGCCTAAGGAAAGAGAAACTATGTTGTATCTAAATAAGTGAAAATAACACAGGAATCCCTCTGAGGTAGTCTCCTTTCAAGAACTGTCAGTCTCTTGAGTTTAGTCATCCTTGGGCTGTCTTACACCACCATAGGAAGGCTTTCGGCTATGGCATGGGATCAGACAGACGTAGCTGTTCATTCTTCTCCCCTACCCAGCCTGATAGTCACTCAGCATCCACTTCCTTAGGACGCCTGAGAGAGCTTTGCTGTCAACAACGGTCAGCAGCAAGCTGCAGCTGTTCTGATGCCAACATCACTAACTCCAGCTATCTTCCTTCCATTTACAAACAGTACGTACAGTCTTCTTGGTGAGGGTCTGGAGCACTGAGGAATGTTCTAAGTTCATGGCACCGTTGCTTCTTTCCCGAGCCTGGATGACAGCGATGCTGAAATCAAAGCCAGGCGCAGCTCCGTCCTGGTGTTGGACAAGCACCTATGGGGAGTCCGGGCGTCTCTGGACACCCCAGGCATGAAACACGATTACAGCGCTAATGGCTTTCATTTATAGTTAATTCAGCCATGGCTCATCACCTGCCTCAGAGGAACAGTGGAGAAGGTAATAGGTCAGGTCCAGGGAACGATGAGTTCCTGGGAAGTCCAAGCACCCATGAACAGAAGGATCTAAGTTTTCACTTTCCAATAACAATTTCTTAAAGGATGTATCGATAGCAAGAAATTGCCAAGTCTATTATGAAGTATCTATATTTTTCTTTATGTTTCTCATTTGTACTCCAAAGTAAATTTTGAAAACCATAATTTTTGCATTTGCTTTGTTTGTATTTGTTTATTGTGTGTTTGTTGTTCGTTTGTTTAAGAGGAGTTCTCATTGTATAACTCAGGCCTCAGTCAAATTTCTGTAGCTTAGGCTGGCCTTGAACTTCTGATCCTCTTGCCCTCTACCTCCTGAGCCTAGGAGTAAAGGCATAAGACACTATGCTGCATAGAAAATTTTCTTCATGCTGTTTAATTCATTTCTTATGTGTTTTTAAATATTCATTTTTATAATCACCAAAAAACCAAAAAAGACTGATAATCTGTGACATGTTGAATACTGTTCATGGCCTGAGACAATACAAAAGGAAGGAAGAAGATACCTAAGTAGAACTTTCAGGAGGCATCCCATGGGAGTAGAAAATGCTCACAAGAGCTTTTCACACACACATTTTGCACATCTACTTACTCCCTCTAATCCCCAATAATGTAAAGTCACCTGCAATAGTCAGTGTGTAAAAAAACTGAGCAGAATTTCAGAAAAGACATGAAATTAGAAAATGTGAAGTTTGGAATGTGGCTTCTGACGTCATAGCTACGAGAACTACTTCAGACAGAGCTGCCTTAAATCCAAACAAACACAAGGAGGAACATGTGATTGTAAACCCAGGACGACAACAACATAAACCAATTCAGCATCCTGCACGTGAGTCACCAGGGTCTGCTGAACACAGTGGATTCCCTGAAGGAGCCCAGCACTGTTGCAGAAACAATCAAACATCTGTTATTTACAACAGGTTTACAAGCAGCGTTTGTGTGAGCTCATCACAATGGTTTACCCACATAGCCATGGTTTTTCAGAGATGAGAAGCACCCAGGCATAGTGTTCTTATCCAGACAGCGTATTTTTGAAAATAAATGGTCATGGGCTCAATGTAGCATCCTCAAACTGTGATAACAGTCCTTGGCTTGTTTGGGCATGGAAAGTGGAATGGCTTGGGATATAGTGCAAACCAGAACAAACCCATGCACAAGCCCTGAGCCACGTTCGGTATTCACTGGCCACTTTCCAGGGCCACAGTGTTTTGTTCCTTTGGGTCATAGATTTGTCAAGATAATGATGTTGGCAGTACTTGGTTATGAAGCTGGATGCAACTGAAGTCATGCTTGGAATTATTTGATTTTTCTCTTATGATTTTTAATGAATCACAGGAAATGCAAGATAGCTGTTTTAAACACCTTCACCGATGCATGGTAGTAAGCTTCTGTAGCTGGTTTAGAGTCAATGAAACCGCATAAGACATTTAATAAATCTAAGAGCATCTCAAGGTAATTTGCTGGTCAAACTGTTATACATAAGTGTGTCCCAAAAAAAGGCAACAAGATGAATTGAAATGTGGTCTGTGACTAGTAAAACCATTGTTCCCTGGAACATATTCTTTTGTGTACATTTATATGTGCAAGAATGATACATACACACACACACACACACACACACACACAAGAAGAAAGGTCATAATCTCATATATGCCTTTATTTTTTTTTTTTTAAAAAAGTGTCTATAAGGTAAGGGGCATACATTGGTTTGAATATAAATGTCCCCTATAAGCCCATAGGGAGTGGCACTATTAGGAGGTGTGGCCTTATAGTAGATGCGGTGTTGCTGGAGAATGTGTCATTGGGGGTGGGCCTTGAGGTCTCCGATACTCAAGCTAAGGCTCAGTGTGGCATTCTGTTCTTGTTGCACGCTGATCTAGATGTAGAATTCCCAGCTCCTCTCCAGCATCATGTCTGCCTGCATGCCACCATGCTTCCAGCCATGACAATAATGGACTAAATCTGTGAAGCTGTAAGCCAGCCCCAATTAAATGTTTTCCTTTATAAGAGTTGCCGTGGTCATGGTGTCTCTTCACAGCAGTAGAAACCCTAACAAGACAGGATGTAAGGAAGATCTCAGAGAAGGGCATACCTGTGTGTCCCAACATTCCCTGGGGACAACAGTGACATTGCTGCTTGCTCAGGAGGCTGTTCAAAGACTATGACAATGGAAGGTGGCTGAATGCACCAATCTCCCTCTGAAGAAGGTCACATGCCTGAAAGGATGTGTGTCTAAACACTAATTGTGTAGGAACGTGGTATTTTATTCTTATGATTTTCTGAGCTTCTATTTATCAAGAATCCTAACAACTTTTAAAATAAAGAAAACTTAAATGCCTGGAAAATAACTATCACATTGCTCTGTGAGAATCAAAATCAGACGAAGCTTTAAAAATGCTGAGGCGCTGCCTAGAAAAATCAGCACTTGAGCAGTGGGGGGATCTTCCTTCCGTCTTTCTGAGCACTCCCTTCTGTGTGCATGTCAGCAAACAGGCACATGAGTCCACTACCCTGCTGAGTCACCACTCAGCATCATCAGGCCATGGCACTCTAACACATCTATAAGAGAGGCTAAGACTGTCCCATATGCATTGCTGAACAGAGGAAAATCTATTACTAGCACAAGAACATTTCCAGTGTGCTAAGCAGTTCATGTCGTGCCTGGGTGTTTTATGTTTCAAAAGTAAGTGTAACACATAGATCCTGTGGCTCAAGACTCTTCACAATGCCCTGTGGTGGTACTGTGTTCCCCAAAATATTGTGTACCCTAATAAATTTATCTGGGGTCAGAGACAGAACAGCCATTAGATACAAAGGCTAGAAAATGGTGGCACTCAGGCCTTTAATCCTAGCATTCCAGAGATAGAAATCCCTCTGGATCTCTGTGAGTTCAAGGCCACATTGGAAACAGCCAAGCACGGTGACACATGCCTTTAATCCCAGAAAGCCAGCCTTTAATCCCAGGGAGTGGTGGTAGAAAGCAGAAAGGTATATAAGACGTGAGGACCAGAAACTAGAAACATTTGGCTGGTTAAGCATTCAGGCTTTCGAGCAGCAGTTCAGCTGAGATTCATTCTGGATGAGGACTCAGGGGCATCCAGTCTGAGGAAACAGGACCACCTGAGGAACTGGCGAGGTGAGGTAGCTGTGGCTCATTCTGTCTCTCTGATCTTCCAGTGTTCACCCCAATACCTGGCTCAAGTTTGTTCTTTATTAATAAGAAATTTTTTAAGATTCATGCTACAACGCCCAGTCCTGGGCAGGCACAGAAAGGATATAAATACAGACCTGCGGCCAGAAGAAGGTATCTGGAGTTACAGGCAGTTGGGACATGCCTGGTAGGGATGCTGGACACTGACCTCAGGTCCGATGTTAAAGCAGTACACACTCTTTCCAAAGCCGACTCTCCATCCCCAATATGCAATTTTTTAAAAATTATTCTTCACATTCTTTGAATATCCCCATTCTTCTTCATATATTATGCCCAATGAGGGTAAGTGACAAATTCATCAGGGTCTTCTCTCCCCTCACAAGCTCCTCCATTAAAGTCTGGCAAAAATCCATCAGGTAGAATCTTGACCTCTGACCTGACCACTGTAGACATCCGCAGTTCACCACACTTGTTAGTGTTTCACAGAACTCACTAGCTCAACTTCATTGCTCTTCTCCCATTCTTCATTCCATGTTGTCCTTCAGTGGTTTACACATCCATTCCCTCAAGCCCAGAACTTCCCTATGAGTTCAGTAATAACAACAGTGGACACACATCCACACACGTCCCCCGAGTCATCTGGATCACCACCCCTAAGATATTCTTAATTTCCTCTCCTTTCTGTCTTCGTGCTAGGGTATGATGCTTTCCTCTGCAGACTCTTCAGCAGCCACTTGCTCAGCCTCCTTTCTCTTCCTCCTTGTCCTCCATCTGTCTTCTCAGGGGTCAGTTTAAAGCATTAGTTTTAAATATTTTAGTTCTCAGTGACAACACTTTAATAAAGTCAGTAGAGGAAAACTAACAACAAGCAGCCCCCCCCCTTCACTGTGGTGATAGATTGTGTACCCTAATAAAATTTGCTTGAAGATCAGAGAACAGAACAAGCCACTAGATTAAACATAGAGGCCAGGCAATGGTGGCACACACCTTTAATCCCAGTACTTGGGAGTCACATGCCTTTAATCTCAGCACTTGAGATCTCACACCTTTAATCCCAGTATTTGGGAAGTACACACGCCATTAATCCCAGCACTAGGAAGGAAGTGATGGCTGGGTGGAGAAAGGTATATAAGGCATGAGGAGACAGGAACTGAAGGCTTTTCAGACTGAGGAGTCCTCGAGACAAGACGTGGCAGTGGCTTGTTCCTTTGTCTCTCTGATCTTTCAGCAATGACCCCCATATCTGGTTCAGGGTTTTTCATTAAAAGACCATTTAGTGATTTGTGTAACACTTCATCTCATCCCTCTTATGGCAAAAGGGTGGCACTCATCCCTGTGAAACAGAACCGTTTCTATCTTCTGGGAAGCACAAGGTTGGTTTTGCCACAGAACTGTGACAATGACACCTTATCATAACCACGTAAATTTCATTTACTCGGAATCAAGAAAACCAAGAGTTCCTTCTCCAGTCTACAGAAGAGGTCAGCTACACATAAGTGAAAGCAGTGAGGGGCAAGGCATGGAGGCTGTCATCAGGCTCGGGGCAGAAGGGCACAAACACAACAGACATCTCCCTGCATTAGAGCCGGCCAAGCAACTAAGCAGTGTCTCCAACCCCCAGAGCATGTCCTCTCTTAGCTGCCCAAGGATGAGCTGCAAGGCCACACCCTCAGCCAGTTCTCTCCCTCCTGTGTCAGCCTGGAGCTCAGTGTGCCATCCGGCTTCCTAGCACTTCTAGATCCTTAGCTCTTGTGAGTCAGATGAGTCAGAAGGAGGCACATGATTTAAACAAAGTTGGTGTTCTTACGTCTTCTGCAGTCTCACCACCCTGCACTGCCATGTCGGGGTAGTCTGCTAAAAGAAAGGGCACAGTGCTTTACAAACCCTGCCTCACAGTGGGTTCTGCCCTGCCGCCAGCCATCTTCACCAAACCAAACACCCAAGAACCCCTTTCTGTCCTGGAAGTCTATCCTCCTGGGATCACCCTGGGGTCTTTCATACTGCAGTGCACCAGGGTGAGCCTTCATCCACACAGTTCCCAATGAATTGATGACAATCAGTAGCTATGCATTCGTACTTTTTTTTTCTTTTGTAACAGCCTTTAG
The DNA here is from genome assembly GCA_902168425.1 of Peromyscus attwateri. Lineage (NCBI taxonomy): Eukaryota > Metazoa > Chordata > Mammalia > Rodentia > Cricetidae > Peromyscus > Peromyscus attwateri. Next base: position 46,618 of record CABHPP010095772.1, read on the forward strand.
GAGATTTATCCATCTAGCCCACAATGTTCTCAAAGCAAACCCACGGCTTCCTTAGGGGGCTCTAGACTGGGAAAGACTTACACAGAGAATATAACTAATGGGTAGCGAATTCTCCGGCACACACTCACGAGGCTGATGAAAACCTGTGTTCAAGACACATGAGACAACAAAGCACTGTAGAGAGGGACCTTTCCTCCCTCAGTTGACAAGAAGAAACCTGAGGTGGAGGAGGGAACGAGAAGCAAGAAACACACTGTCAGTTACATGTGTCACACGCTGGCACCTTCCCTGTCTGCTGAGGAGAAAGAGGCTAGGTACTTAAGACTTTAAAACAGACTGAGAAGAAGGTAGATAAGATGTCACGGCTGAGGTTAATTGGAAGTTGACACCCATGGCCTTCAGGCAGGCAGGCCAGAGTCTACCTCAGCATTGTCAGCCATAGCTTGGGAGACACAGGATAACAGTAGTAAAAAGGCCAAGAAATGAGGACTGGGGGAGAAATTCTACGGGTTCATATAACAGGCTCAACTCAAATATCATATTTTTTACATGTTAAATATTTTCTTCCAGAAAGAAACTGGTATTCTGTGTACTATTGCTATGGCAATATGCTCACCCTGACCTCAGTCCATTTCTGATCCAGCATACTGTCATGTAGATTCATGTCTGGTCCTTGCCGGAGATGCACCCCTGAGGCCCTCTATTACCTGCTCACAGAAAATGTTATGACCAAAAGAGGGTCATGGAGTGAACAGGATCAGAGCCATTCTCATGGTCCTTCTTTGCTGAAAATACCATTAGATATCTGTTCAAAATGTTGAGAGCATCGTTATCCTACTGTGTTACGGCTTCATCTTGTTCCTTTCTCTAGAAATTCAAAACTGCATCATTAATCATATTGAAATCCTAAAGCGTGTGCTGCCATGGCACTCCATCCAAGCAAAGGAGGATTTGTTTCAGGGCAAAAACAACCCTAAGTATACATTTTTTAAACTGGAAAAAAAAAGTACATTAAGCTGAGCCATTATAATTATACAATGTTTGCCTTAGCCATCATATTGTTCATACACAGCTCTTTCACCTTTTAAGCAACCTCATGCAACTAAAGACCTAGGCCAAATGAATAGCCAGAAAGAAGCAATATATGGGGCTGGAGAGATGGCTCAGCAGTTAAGAGCACTGGCTGCTCTTTCAGAGAATCCAGGTTTAGTTCTCAGCACACACATGGCAACTCACAACCATCTACAACTCCAGAGGACCCTGTACCCTCTTCTGGCCTCCCTGGTTACTGCAGTACATAGACACACAGGCAGGCAAAACATTCACAAACATAAAATAATAAATCTTTTCTTGATGAAACACGTAATGTATTTTTGCATAAAAACATTTTTTACTGAGCCAATGTTTAAGGTTTGGGCTTCAAAGAACTACTACATGGCTATCATGAAATACAGTCTAAGTCAGCAAGGAAGTCACAGACCTACTACCAGTGATATAACCCAGTCCACTGAGAAGACAAGGATAAACTCCCTGGCCAGGGATGTTGCCTAGGAGTGGACCCTGATAGGTGCCGGGGGGAAACCAGACGCTTTTGCCAATTCTCTGGAAACAAATCCAGAAGAGAGAGCATAGTGGAGTCATGAAGAACTTCAGAGAGTTTTGTAGTCTGTGTGTATGCACATCGTTTTGCAGGTGTATATGTGTGTCTGTGTATTTGCATATGGGATGCAGATGTGCATGCAAGTATATGTGCACAAGTGTGTAAAAAGCAGAGGACAGCCTTTCATATCCACATTTTTTTCTTTAGCTTGTCATTAATTAAATCCACTTTTGACAGTTCTACACAGGCTTATAATGCAATCTGATTACTCTCATCTAGCCCGTTCTTCTCTCCATCCCACCCTCACCAACCCGTCCCCCTTCCCCACAACTTCTTTTCTCATACTCATGGAGTTTTGCTTTGCTTAATGACCCACTCAGTCAGGAGTGGTCATCCTCACGAACATGGTTGTGAAGCTGTCCGCTGAGCCTGGTACACGGTTTGTCTATTTGTTTGCTCTTATTTTGTTGTAAATTTGAGACCAGGTCTCTCACTCACCACATAGTGCAGGCTGGCTAGCCAGCAAGCCCCAGGGAGCAGTCTGTCTCTGCCTCCATACAGGTGTGATTACAAGGCTGCACTACCACACTTGGCCCTTTTATATGGATCTGGGGGTGGAATTCTGGTCCTCATGTTTACAAGAAGTACATTTTATCAACTGTTACCATGGCAAAAGTCCCTGTACACACATTATTATACCTGAGAATCCTCTCCTCAGGAAGACTTCAGGTGATCCTTTCCTTATTAGAGTTCTTATTAGTGAAATTTAGAAATGACATTTCCTCACTGTTCTACAGACAGTCTCACTGTGCTCAGTGGTGTTAGCCCTTCTTAGGCAAAAAGATAAAGAACAATGGTGGGCTTGGTCTCAACAAATGTTGCTGGCAAGTCTGGCTATCCATCTATACATAGAGGACAAGACTGGATATCCATCTATTCATAGAGGACAAGACTGGATATCCATCCACATATAGAAGACAAGACTGGATATCCATCCACACATATATACAAGACTGGATATCCATCCACACATAGAAGACAAGACTAGATATCCATCCACACATAGAAGACAAGACTAGATATCCATCCACATGTAGAAGACAAGACTGGATATCCATCCACATATATACAAGACTGGATATCCATCCACACATAGAAGACAAGACTGGATATCCATCCACACATAGAGGACAAGACTGGATATCCATCCACACATAGAGGACAAGACTGGATATCCATCCACACATAGAAGACAAGACTGGATATCCATCCACATGTAGAAGAGAAAAAGTTGATCCTTCTTTCCCAACTTATACAAAAGTCAACCTAAAACAGATTGACAATATGAAACTTTAAGGATAGTAGAAGAAAACACCAGGAGAAAATATTTAAGATATGGGAATGGACAATGACTTTCTGAACAGGACTCCAACAGGGCAGGAAATCAGAGCAAAAGCTGACAGATGGGAACGCATCAAATTAAATTTTTTTCTATACAGTAAAGGAAACAATCTCTGGAGTGAAGTGATGTCTACAGAATGGGAGAAAGTCTTTGTTAAATATTCATGCAATAAGAGATTACCAGGAATTCATTAAGAACTAAAAAATGTTTAAAACTAAAACAATCCAGTAAATGCAGGTATAATAAATGCTAACAGATACTTTTCAAATAAAGATATAAAAACCAACACAGGAAAAAATGTTCAACATCCTTGGCCATTAGGGAAATGCAAATCAAAACTACAATGAGATTCGATCTAGCCAGTTACTACCCATCATCAAGATGGCTCAACTAAGGTCCTGTCGCATCCAGTGGTGTGCTAGGTATCATGCAGACAATGGATGGGCCACTTGGTTACAGCCAAAGGAAACATGGTTCTATATCTCTCTAGAGCCTGGTTCTCCTGCCTCCCTTTCTGCCACTTACTGAGTTTTGCCCATAGCTTTCTAAATACCTTTGCTTCCAAAGACTTCTGTTTGTATCTGTGTTTGGCCATCCTTCTCTCCACATCTGTGCATCTTTACACCCACCTCCCTCCACAGCGTCCTGTGTTTGTTATCCACATGCTGTTTTCTCCTTGTTCTCTGCCTTTCCAATCGCTGTCCTGCTCTGCCTGCACTCTGCATCCAAGAGGACAGACTGTGCAATGTTTCTGGTTCTTCAGCACTTTTGTTACCTAGTTCCTTCATCCTTTGTGTCCATCCCACTTCCCAACTCACACAACCCCCACGTACTAACTAAAATCCTTACCACAGCTTTTGACCTTTGGGTTTATAGCAAATACAGCCATCATCTAATCCAGCTGAACAAGAAGTTCCCATTCCATTCCAGGAACTGAAGAAAATGACATCTGGGGGTGGAAATGGGTCTCTAATACACAACAGGCACCAGAGAGCAAAGGCATCACATGTCACTGAGGTCCATGCCACCTGAGTACAACACAGGACCTGCCCTGGGGAGGCCATCCCTGGTTCCATTCACAAATCCTGGTCACTCTCCTATGAATTTATGTTTCAAATGGTGTTCTAAGTGCCTGTGGACCTCCCTCTCACACATCAGTGGTGTGCACCCTGGAGCTGGCATCCTGCCAAATGTGTATGAAGATTCTAACTTGTCTTACAGACTCAAGAGGCAGAAAACTGGAAACAGAAGGTGAGGGGCATGGTTTCATCAGATCTAGGAAACAGATGCAGAGGAAAGAGAGGTGCTAGGAAAACATAAAGTCACATGGCAAGGCTCTAGCAGGCTTAGGATATTTGCCAGCCTGCATTCAAGACATGGTCCTTTTCCTACATTTTGTTTATGTGGTGTGATGGTTTGAATAAGAATGGCCTGCATAGACTCATGTGTTTGAATTCTTAGTTCCCAGTTGATGGAATTGTTTAGGAAGATTAGAAGGTGTGACCCTGTTGGAGGAGGTGTGTCACTGGGACCAGGCTTTATTATTTCAAAAGACTCATGCTATTGCCATGGTGCCCCTTTCTCTCTTCCTCATGGTTGTAGATCAAGGCAAGAGTTCTCGGCTTTTACTTCCCTCAGCCATCATGGACTCTAACCTTCAGAAACCATAAGCTAAATTAAATCTCTCTTTATATGTTGCCTTGGTCATGGTGTTCTTTCCCAGCCATAGAAAAGTAACGAAAACATGACTACAACCATCTACCTTTTTTTTTTTTTTTTTTTTTTCGAGACAGGGTTTCTCTGTGTAGCTTTGTGCCTTTCCTGGAACTCACTTGGTAGGCCAGCCTGGCCTCGAACTCACAGAGATCCGCCTGCCTCTGCCTCCCGAGTGCTGGGATTAAAGGCGTGCACCACCAACGCCCGGCCCATCTACCTTTTAAAATTATGTAAATAACCTCAGTAAACCAACAAAAGGAGTGATAAATTATGGGCAGGAAAAGCAACATTCATAAGACACAAACTATCCACTTGAGAAGATGCCCTACAGACATGTTTTTGATGAATCCCTTCCTTTAACTCAGCAGTTAGAATCCCACATGACTAGACAGAATTAGAAAGGGCCCTGCAGGCAGTATGAGTAAAGCCAACAACCACAACCAAAGGAGACTTCATTAACTGACATAATAAAGTTGAACACACTATGTTGCAGCTCATATTGAGTTAGGTACATAAGCATACAGTTATTTAGCAGCAGTACAATTTATATACATAAAAATAAATGGTTTTCAAAATCATGGGAAAAATAAATAATTATAGCAAATACATGAAAGACGTCACAGAGACATTACACCCAGTTTTATCTTCTTTTATAATTTGTGTCAAGGGGTGTTTTGCCTGTGTGTATACATCTGCACCAAGAGTGTATAGCTCCTACAGAGGACACTAGAGTTACAGATGATGGACAGCTGCCATGTAACCGCAGGGAACAGAACAGGGGTCCTCTGCAAGAGCAGCCATTGCTGTCTACAGCCACTAAACTCAATTTTAAGAGAACACACAGAAAGGTAAGTCATAAAGAAACAAAACGGTTCTGAAAAAGCTTAGTGGGTGGAGAGTCGGCTTGGCAGGTGACATGCTTACTATGTAAGCACAGGGATATCAGTTTGGAACCCAGGACCCATGTTTAGACAGCTGGATTCAGGAAGCTGTGTCTGTAGTCTCAGGGCTGGGGTGAGATAGAAGACAAAGACCAGAAACTCCCAGAAGCTCTCGGCCAGCTAGCCTAGGATACACAGTGGTAAAAAAGTAATTCCTGCCTCGAGTCAAAAGGCAAACACTGACTGAAAGCTGTCATCTGGCATCAACATGCATGGCATGGCATTCACGTACACACACATGCACTAAGTAAAATTTAAACAATTATCTATCTCTCATCTAACATCTATCTGTCTGTCTGTCTATCTTATCTATCATCTATCTATCATCTATCTATCTATCTATCTATCTATCATCTATCTATCTATCTATCAATCTATCTATCTATCTATCTATCTATCTATCATCCATCTATTTGTCATCTGCTATCTATCATCTACCCATCTATCCTTTATTTATTTATTGTATGCAAGTGCATTTGTGCCATGGTACACAAGTATTTTTAAAACTGTTGAAATGTTATCACCTTTGAGTTTAAAAAAATTAATTTTTGTTTTATGTGTATGAGGTTTTTTTTCTGAATAGTTGTATTGCAACACGTGCATGCCTGATGCCCTCAGAGGTCAGAAGAGGGCATTGGATCCCCTTGAGCTGGAGTTGTGATGGTTGTAAGCCACCAAGTGGGCACTGGGAACTGAACCCCAGTTGTCTATGAGAGCAGCCATCTGTCCTGTCTTCACTGTTTACTGTTAATAGCCCATTATTCTCCCAGAATCTCCTCACCCTGTGGTTATATCCTAAAGAGCTATGGTGGAAAATGTGAAGAATGCAAATAAACAGGAGTAAACAGCTGAGGACCACCACACAGAGGGCTTATGGACGTTCAAATTGTGTTTCTAGAGCTTTATATATTGAACTTTAGAACAGCAGCCTTTCTTTTGTTTTGTATAATTTCATACATATCCCTGCGACAATATGCTTTGGAAATGCCTGCAGATTCAAGTGGCCTCATTTTAGTTGAATTATTAAATCTTGGGTTTCTCATTAATCAGGCCATAAATAATTATGGAAATCACAAACCTGATCTTATTCAGGCATGTCAGGATGAAAAATAGCCCTGACCAGATCATGGCAAAGCAATGGCAGCCTTCACCTAGCACTTGGATGTGTTATTCTCTCTTTCCTTCTGAGGGACTCCAAAGACTAGAGGGCATTCTGCATGGGAGGGTTACCGGTCTGCTCAGCATGAAGCCGGTGGGCGGAAAGGTGAGAAAGGGAGAAAACCCAAGCAAGAAATTCAGTATTTCAACGGCACACACACACAATTCCAAATTGACTGGCTTGATCACTGTAAATGTTTATCTGCTGTTATTTTTACTAAAGCCCTGTCATTACCAACAGACAGGGAACTTGAGATGCGAGCTGGAACCTGCCTCCAAGTGATGCTGTGCCCTGTGCTGCCCCGTGCCCCCCCTCCCTGCCATCCTGCCTCCCAGCAAGTCCTTGATCTCTCTTCACATTGCTGACATCTGATGACCTCTTTGTTGGAAGATGGTTCCACACCACACAGTCCCACAGTACTCGCTGCTTCCCAGCTTAACTGTAAGAATTGTGCTGCTTGGCAATGATGCATTTGAATTCAGGGACACCGGCTCTAATACTGAGACCACTTTTCTCCTGGACTCACTTCAACTACTGCTCTGTGGGGGAGACTCCTTCCTTCCTTTGGCTGTCTCCAGTGAGTCTCCAAATCCTCTAAGGGTGAGAGGAAAGGAAGAGAGGTTTTCCTGCACACTGCCCTGAGACCAGTCCCACCCACTCACCACACAGCCTCAGCTCCCAAGCCCCTCCTCTGTAGCTGTCTTAAGATGTACACAGAGAGGAATTCCCTGAGCACAAATGCCTACTCTGATCAAGATGACCGGGCTACCAACTGATGGATCCCAATGAGGCTCAATTTTGCCCAGAGTACAGAACATCCCTTCCCTGGGCCCCTGTGGGCTGCTGTCTATTTAGGATGATGCAGAATCCATGTGTGTAGACTGTGTACTGGTAAGCTTGAAGTGTGCCATGTTTATGGAAAGCCTGCATTTCACACTTCTATCTCAGTAAGTAAACACTTCAAGGTTTGGGCTCTGAGTGGTTGCTGTCAACCAGTTGTTTAGGTCACTTTTTTTTTCTTTGTTCCTTGCCTTTCATATTTTCACTCTTCTGTTTCTTTGATAAGTATCCACTGTGTGCCTTGGACTCTTGGCATTCCTTCTGCCTCAGCTTCCCAAATGCTAGAATTGTAGGTATATGATACCACAACACCTCTGGGCCACACTCCATTTTCAATAAGGTGAGGGGCCCCAAATGTTTCCTCCTTATTTCACCGCTTTTCCTAGCATTGAATTCAAATGAGCTGCGTTGACTATCTGAACGAAGTGAAGGGCCTGCTGATACATAAAGTCTGGGTAGAGGAGACTACCCCATGCATCTCTCCTCTTCTCACAGTGGCTTGGGATTCTGTACAGGAACCCACGGCTTTAGGGACTAAAGGTTGAGAAAGCATCACTAGTTTATGCACTCTCTGTGCTCTGCAAACCCCTGCTACATCTTTATCCAGCTGCTGTAGCACAGATGGGAGGCTCAGCCAGAACCAACACTGGAGCAAGCCAGGTGGATGAGCTCAGTGAAAGGAGCGGAACATGTTGTCCTTGTGCCCACGGGCCAGGCTGGGCTGTGACAAGCGGTGCTGTCACCCTGCTTGGCCTGGAGATAAGAGCAGCCAAGGAGCTGCTGAAAATGACCCTGTCCTCCTGTCCTGCCTTGTCCCAAAGGCCTCCACTATTTATAGAGGCTTGAGAGCAGCAAAGAGACTGATGAGTGATTGAGTGAGAAAATGGCCTAATTGTGAATCCCCTTTTCTCCTGCCACAGTGAGCCACCCTGTCCACTTCTTGCAGGGCCCACACTACCCTGGATTCTAGTGAAACCCCGTGACCATAGAGAAGCCACAGGCCTCTGGCTACTCACTGTACAAAGAGGAATGACCCGGTAGTGTATTAGAAACACCAAGGATGACAATTTCAGAACATCTTGCTACCTCTATAACTATTCACCCCAAACTTGAGCAAGAAGAATCAGCGTCAACCACATCTCAGGAGCCTGCACCACCTTCTCTTAATTCCTCTTCTGTGAAAGGGACAAAGTGTCACTGGTTCAAGACAAACCCAGAATACACCATAAGAGGCCAAACAACGGCCAGCAGTTCTGCAGGCTGTAGCCTCACAGCCTTGTTTCGAGATCGTTAAAAAGCCAAACTGACCTCTCCTGTACCTCCCCAGCCTACTGCGTATATTGTCTTCTGTCAGGAATGGGCTTTCTTCAAGGACTCTCGAACCTGCCAAGGCCATCAGCATTCCAATGTTCTTGTTCTGTTCATATTTTTCGATGGGCCGCTTATGTGTGCACAGTAGTTTGGGTAAGTGCAGACAATGATGTGAGAAAGCACAACTTGACTCTGTTTATCTACCACTCACGAGGAGGGCCCTGAAAACCACCAGGGAGGGTTTGTATCGTTTGTACTTCAGCACTTGGCATTTCCACACTGACACATTAGAGATACAAAACTTGAACATGTCCATTCTAGCATGCCAGAAAATTCCTCCAAATACAGCATTCCTCCAGAATACTAGCATTCTGCCCTTGATAGATAATCTGAGATAAAAAGGCCCTTTGGGGGGCTAAACAAGTCCAAAACATATTTAAAAAAAAAAAAA
>CABHPP010095778.1:0-14510 GCA_902168425.1 Peromyscus attwateri
TACAGTGGGATGGGGATGGTGTACAGTGGGATGGGCGTGGTGTACCGTGGAACTAGATGGAGCCATCCTGCCTTTTCCTATGCTTCCTGTTTAGTTTTCTGCTGGGACTGTCACACTCAGCTGTGTAGGTCTTGGGAAACCTCTGTCAGGACATATTTTGGACTTAAATGTGCATTCTGAGAAAATCAGTATCTGTTCTGGTCACTGGACACAGATCAGCTTCAGAGGACCAGCCCGTGTGGGGTCCCGGCCCTACAGAAAATGTGTGAGGTGCTCACGTAGTGTGTGTGTGTGTGGCTGAGCTCCCTAATGAAGCAGCCCTACGTAGTGCCAGCTGCTCTGACCGTGCCACGCTGCTGAACAGCGTTCCAAAAGAGCAGGTTGGAAGGCCTGTGATGTGTCCTGACCCAAGCCCTTTCCTCGACACCTCAGGAGTACAGTGCATGGTGCACAGACAGTGTGGGGGAGGGCTGTCAAAGAAAAATTAAGATCACACAAGTTCTGATCTCGCAATATCATTTCTTCTGACATAAATGTCTGTAGTGGGGTCAGTGTATGACTCTTATGTCTTTCCCTTGTCTCTTCTAACCCAAATACTGGCTGGCTTTGAACACTCTTGCCCAATACTGAATCTGGGTGCCATGCTGGTCTGAGGAAGGTGTTCTAGGAGACTGTAGTCACATCCCTGGCTTGGCTCCTAGCCCTCCGGGTCACTGTCCTCTAGATTTGTAGTGTGTGTCCACACTGGGCCTCCTCTGAGGCCCTCTGTATTCTGGCTTGCACACCATCTGTGTGCTGTTCTGGGCTGTAGGCTCAGCCGCAGCTCTCAGTGCACCTGGGGACTGGGTGTGGTCAGAAAGTTTAAGTGGCCATGCTGCTTCCAGCCCCTCACTCCCCCTCCTCCCTCCCTGCTAGGAAGGTCACTTTAGTGACTGACCTCAAGCTAGAGCCTGCTCACTTGTCCCCAGGAATCTGTCCTGTGGCCTGACCGCAGGTAGACCATCCTGAGTGGCCTGTCCTGAATGCCAGGCAGCAGGTGCTCACAACAGATGATGGAGCCCAGTGTGAACATAGGACTAGCAACGTTTCCTTAGTGATGCCATGTGGAAAGTCACCTTAATCAGCTCTGCTGCAGAACCTGAGGCCTCTTGACAGCATAGCCCAGGAGGGCTCCTGTCCTGCCTCCCACAGTGGTCTGGCCTTGGCTCTGACCTGGGTTATCCTCATCTAGGGAAGCTCCATGTGCCCAGAGGCAACATGTGTAACAACTCTAGAGCTCCACTTACACTGGCCTGTGGTCCTCCTCTCCTCCCTGGGCTGCTTCATCGAGTGGACGGGGTGACAGATGGGGTCTTTCTAGACACCTCTCCTTCTCTTTATTGGGTTGTAATGTTTTCCTGTATTGGGATCACCTGTATTGGGGCACGTGCTTATATACTCAGTTTGGATGTTTGGCTTAATGTTTCCACTGAGAAGTGACCTGCACACAGAAAGGTGCACAAGCCATGAGCTGTGGACTCCAAAGTGCAGCAGACAGCATCAGGAGGGTGATGGGGCCAGCTGAAGCCTCTTCTTGGACTTCACTCAGGGTCTTTTGCTTTGTGGTAACTTGTAAATGCCTCGCTACTGTATACTCCACATGGAGCTTTCTGCCCTGCGTTGTATATGCACCTTAGGTAATAGTTTCCCTGGTTCATTCTCATGGTCAGAGCTTATTATTCAAGTAAGTGTGTGTGTGTGTGTGTGTGTGTGTGTGTGTGTGTGTGTGTGTGTGTATGTGTATGTGCAGCCCTATGAGGCTGAGATGTGCTCTTTTCACGGCTGTGTCTGATGTCTAGAAAGCCTTGGCTAGGCTTCAGGTGCAGTGCATGTCATTGACTGGACAAATATGAAAAAACAGAGCTGGGTGTAGGTACCTGTGGCCTCCTGTGGAGCAGGCACAGGAAGGCAAGAGGTGCAGGTGTGTCTGTGCTGATCCTGCAGAGTTGACGGGAGCTGACCTGAAGGACTGCATCAGTAACAACAGCCTGAGCAGCAATGCCAGCCTCCCCAGCGTGCAGAGCTGCCGGCGCCTGCGGGAGAGGAGGGTCGCGAGCTGGGCAGTGTCATTTGAGCGTCTGCTGCAGGACCCCATTGGTGTCCGATACTTCTCTGTGAGTAAGGGAGACTGCTGGGGGGGGGGGGGTCGGCACTTTGTGCCAAGGGTGCTTGAGCTCACTGGGTCATCTCAGACCTCAGAGACTGTGTATCACCTTGTAGGGGTGTGACCGTCTCAGCATCTGCTCCAAGCAAGATTCAGAGTAGGGTGTCCATTTGTAGAGACCCTCAGTTCAGTCTTCCTTCCTTGGAGTTTCCTGAAGGTCCTCCTCCCTCCTAGGGACCATCAGAGTTTCTTGGCTTTGTTTTGAGACAGGGTCTCACTATGTTACTCAGGCTGGCTTGGAACTCATAACCCTGCCTCACGGTTCTGAGTGCTAGGATTATAGGTGTGCGTCATCCTCCTAGCTGGAGCTTCTTCAACGTTCTTGGAAGTGCACTCTGACAAGTACAGCTCTTGAGGACCCGGGAGTGGGGGTGGAGCAACAAGAGAGGATAATGGGATGAATACGAGCAACACGGGTAGGACAGTGTCGTAATGATATAATGTCATATTTTGTATGCGAACTAGAAACTAAAATTCTTTTCTTAAGGAAAAGGGATGAGCAGCTCTTGAGAAAAGAGCTGTGAGGCAGACAGCACCCTCAGAGATGTTGGGCAGCCTCTACGCTTGCTTTCAAGGCCCTCTTGAGAGGTGGCTATTCTGCTGTGTTGTAGACAGAGAAGGCCAGGATGGGGTGTGGGGGTCAGCGGCATGGAGGAGCTGTGAGTGATGCCTGCTGTCTTCGCTGTGTTCCCTCAGGATTTCCTCCGGAAGGAATTCAGTGAAGAGAACATTTTATTCTGGCAGGCCTGTGAATGCTTCAGTCATGTCCCTGCACACGACAAAAAAGAGGTAAATTGCTCTTTAGAGCAGGGGGCTGCATGAGGGTCAGGTGGCACAGGGCTGCATCAAGTGTGGCTTGAGCAGTTGACGAGGGATGCTTCTGTGTGACTTAAAAAAAAAATGACATTTCTGCTTCCGAATAAAAACTTAAGTGTTTGACATTTAATCCTGCCTAAACATAGTCTGCATAAATGTCCCGTCACAGAGCCTGGCAGAGGTGGTACTTGGTGTTGGGATTGGGAGGAAGGAACAGTACTGGAGGGGACTTGGAGAAGCACTCCGTCAAAGCATATCTTCTCTCTGCCAGCTTGGCAGCTCCTTCCAAGCTGCCCCAGGACTACCCCGGCCATGTCCTGTGGCATTTCCCCAAGGTAACAGTTGTCCTCACCGAATGGCCTCATGCCTCTTTCTTGTGCTCTGAGCACTGTGAACTCCTGTCCTCCCCCTGTGGCTCATAGCTTGCTGGTGGATCCTACTCGGAGGCCTAGTCCAGGTAGCGCCTCTCAGTTTTTGAGGCCCTTAACAAAGCAGCCATTCAGAAACTTGCAGAGAAGCCAATTCGGAAGTTTTTTCCTGGTTCATTCTTTTTTATTTCCCTTTGTAAGCCAGGATATAGACTGGGCCTGTGGATCAGTTCTCCAGCCCCAAAGCAGTGCTAGCCTTAGGAATGCACAGTGACCCAGGTGGGAAATGCATGTCCAGTGGGGGTATGTCCACAGATCTGCTCAGACCTTTCTACCTGTCAGCTCTCTTACAGGGCCCGGGAGATTTTCAGTAAATTCCTGTGCAGCAAAGCCACCACTCCTGTAAACATTGACAGCCAGGCCCAGCTGGCAGATGACATTCTCAATGCACCCCACCCTGACATGTTCAAGGAACAGCAGCTCCAGGTGACTCTGCAGGCAGTTCATGGGGCTTCCAGCCAGGGCTGGGGTGCAGGACTCTGTCAGAGCAGCATGCTTGCAGCTGGGGAGGAGGGCTGCTGGTAATGTGAGAATGGTGAGGAATCCATCTGACCACTGGCCTCCAGTCTCAGAAGGATTCGGTAGAGCTGAGGAATAAGAAGCCTGTGCCTTAGACTTGTACCCCACTGTGAACCAAAGTAAAGGACAATATTATCTATCAAAAGCCATCACTGGGGCTGGTGAGATTCTCAGCAGGTAAAGGCACTTGTCACCAAGCCTGACAACCTGAGTTTGGTCATTGGAACCCTCATAGTGGAAGGAGAGAACTAACTGTACTCCGACCTCCACACATGGACCGTAACGGGTGTGCATCTCACACACACACACACTCTCTCTCTCTCTCTCTCTCTCTCTCTCTCTCTCTCTCTCTCTCTCCCTGTCTTTCAATAAATAAATACATATTAAAAAGTTTTTTAAGTGCATTGGACACACCTGACCTGCAGCACATGACAGCTACAGCTTTTCCACATGGCACATTATGAAAGGTCAGTGGTCTCATGATTGCGTGGCTGACCTGGAGCCAGAGTTCACTGTCACTCGTAGCATCCAAGAGAGGATGGTACTGCATTGTACCAGCACAGAGAAAGATCCAGATTCAAAACTTTAAGTACTATTTCTGTGAACACACATTGCTGCCACACTAGTGGGCCTGTCTGCATGCTTGTGATCTGGGTTCAGTAGTGTTAGCAATTGTTGTTTGGTCTCACTATGTAGCTCACCAAGGCTGACCTGAAGCTCACCATGCACATGGCACCCTGCCTATGTGTTCCTGTCTTAATTTTGGAAGAACATGTGATCTGACCCAGTGATGCCCGTCCAGAGCACACTCCCCAGCCCTGACAGCTCTTCTGTTACTAGGTTGCAGGAATTAGCTTAAAGCAAAGATCTTTCCCAGACAGCACTCAACTCTCGAGACAACTGCCTTCCAAGTCTTTAGGAAACGGAGGCCTGAGTCTGCCCATGCTTCTGGCTGTACATAACTCCTGTGACTCTGCTCCTACCAGGGTGGCAAAGGAGAGAGGTTGTTGAGAGAAAGATCTGAAGGATCCCTGGAAAGTTAACCTCAGAATGCCCTGGGAGGATTGGATGAAGTGACACCCTTCCAAAATAGCATTCGTTCCTGGGAACAGATCTCCTGCACCACCTAGGGCCTGTAACTTTACTGCATGGCATTTGCTCCACAGATTTTCAACCTGATGAAGTTTGATAGCTATACTCGCTTTCTGAAATCCCAGCTATACCAAGAATGCGTCCTGGCGGAGGTGGAAGGCCGCACCCTCCCTGACTCCCAGCAGGTCCCCAGCAGCCCTGCCTCCAAGCACAGCATCAACTCCGACCACTCCAATGTGTCCACACCAAAAAAGGTGCTGGGCCAGCCCTTGTGGGGGTGAGAGTGAGGCTGGGGTACCTCACCCCTTCACCAGCTGGGGGTGGGCCATGGAGGACACTGATACCCTCCAGCCTTTTCCTGGTCCCCTAATGCCTGGGACCAGAGGGTCAGGACTGTGTCCTTAATCCATTGAAGGATTAGATTATTCCTCAGAATCCTTACTCATAGACCTCTGTATCCAGCCCCTTTGGTGTTTCATGTAATGTTCAAGTAACTTCAGTGTCTTTACTGTTGTTTCTATTTGCTGGCAGTTAAGTGGAAAATCGAAATCAGGACGATCCCTGAATGAGGATGTGGGGGATGAGGATAGCGAGAAAAAGCGCAAAGGGGCCTTTTTCTCTTGGTCAAGGAACAGGAGCACGGGGCGGTCCCAGAAGAAGAAGGACCATGGTGAGCATGCCCATGGTATGTGGATGCAGACCATGCTGTTGTGAGCGGGAGCTCAGCTGCCATGGTGACGTGAGCAGCCTTGGTGGGCAGGCAGAGGATAGCAAGAGTTGTCTGCAGGAATGAGAAAATGTCACAGAGCCTGACTGTACAGCAGAGCTGGGGATGAGCAAGTCTACTAAGCAGGCCTGCTCCAGAACCTTCTGGAGACTCCTTAATGCTGGGTGTTTGGCTGACTGGAGTCCTTTCCTACCTGCTATGAAAGTAAAAGGTGCTTCAGTAGAAAACTTGGAAACAGAATCAAGTAAAGAGAAACACGAAAACATGCTGTCCCTTGTGACCAGGCACAGCTTGTTGCCTGTGCCAATGAATGTGAACGAGCCATTGTGTTGATGGCTCGGTATTGGGAGACGGGGAGTGTCCCATTCAGGCCTCCCATACCTAGCAGGCTTGCAGAGGATTTCAACAGAGCTCAGACACTCACTCGGTCTGGTACAGGGTCTGTAGATGCCTGAGAGACCACTTGTTCAGGGCAGGTCACTGGATCCAGGAGCCTGAGTGTCAGTCCGACTTGGCATAGGACAGTGTTTAGGCCCTTCATGGTGTGTAGGCCAGCCTAGATTATAGTTAGAACAAGCTAGAGAGTTGTACTAGCAGCTCTGAATGGAAAGAAATATGAGGAAGAAGATGGGAAATGAGTCACCGGTAGAATGAGCAGCCAGCTGGTCACAGGGACAGTCTTCTTCAGACCCCAAACAGCTCTTTGAGATAGAAATCATGGCTCAATTGAAGACAGGTCCACACAGGGACACGACGAGCCTGGGCTGCACAGCATTGCTCCCTGCGAACTGGTGCCTGGCAATGCCTTGAGTCCTGCAGGGCCCCCACAACGGTGACCTCCTTGGCCCTGACCTTGGCCTCTGCTGTGAGGGAGCTGTTTGACTAAACCCAATGGCCCAAGGTGGCCCCTGGAAGGACCTCTGATGTTTTGCTGTCTCTCTGTCCTTATTTTATGTGTCTCTTCAGTCTGAGGGGTGAGGTAGGGGTTCTGTGCTAAGTTGAGGGCAAGTAAAGCTGTGGCTTCTGATTTACCCTGTTCTTTCCCTTCTTTCAAGATGCCCTTCATGCCAATGGAGGCCTCTGCCGCCGGGAGTCCCAGGGCTCTGTGTCTTCTGCAGGGAGCCTGGACCTGGTGAGTGGCCACCTCCTCTCCTTCCAAGGGTCACAGGCTAAACCTACCAGCTGGTAGATGAAGTCTGGCTCATAAAAACCCAGCATTTGTTTCATAAACACGGTACTAGGATTGGACACTGGCCTGGGTCCCCTAGGCCTCAGGGTCTCTGGCCCAGGATTCCTAGGGCATCCTGAGAAGCTGTTTAGTAGGTGGGAATGGTTGCTGTGTAAGGACTAAAATTAGCCTTGAGTTTATTTCTTAAATTCCTTTGTTGTGATGTGGTTAATATCTCTTGAACTCCCACTGAGAGCACCAGCATGCTTTGAAGCCTGGTTTTGTCTTCGGCTTGAGCTCAGACCTCCTGTTGACTCTAGCATTCCAGCCTGTGGGGTCCTAGGAGCTAGCCTCCTACCAGTTAAGAGCTAGGCCTGGCTCTGCAGCTCTCTTCAGGGTACCCTGCTTGCCCTGCTCTCTGCTAATGTGCTATGAGGGGAGCTGGGAGGGTTCAGGACCTGCTACTCCCTCAACTCTTGTCTGATAAGAATTTTGGGAAACCCTGTTGGTTGTCAGCATCGTGACATTTGTAACTATCCGTCGAGATGGCTGATGGTTGGTGGTAGAAGGTTATTTCTTCTTTTATTACTCCAAATATCCTGTCAAGGCCACTGTGAGTCAGTTACCTATTACCACCAATACCAATACCCCAGCTTAGTGTTGGGAAACATGAAGTGCCTGTGCCTAAGTGTCAGCTGGGTGATGGTCCTGTGCTTGGGGGGCCTCATCTATGCCTCCAATCCCCTGACCTCACAGCTCAGCAGATGACTATGTATGTGGCTGTGGGCCAGAGCAGTGGGGCCAGCGGGACCATGTTTTTGTCGCCATCCAGTGGCCAGCCCAGGTTCCTCCCCATGGTGGCCAGGAGGTTAGGCTGGGAACTGGCTTTGCCATTTCTGCCAGGTCCTTCCTGGGCAGGTTCCAAGGCCAGGCATGAAACAGCCACTTCATGGGAGGAGCCACACAGATTTAGAAGAAGGAGTCTGGGCCATTTCTGCAGCCGGTCCTCACCCTCCCAGCCAGTTTTCTGAAATAACGGACTTTTCAGGCATTGGGAAGCAGGAGCGATAATACAATAGCTAAGAGAGCAGGTTTCACAGCAGGCCTAGAGGGGATTAGGACAGCCTGCAGGCCTGTTGGCAGCTCATTATCAGAGCCACAGTTCCCAAGGTGAGTGGGTCCACGTACAGCAGTACGAAGGGCAGTCTCCTCTGGCAGGACGGCAGCCATGCTTCAGTTACAAGCCATATAGTTCCCATAGTTGAGAGAGATCATAGCCCACCCTGACCCTGGCCTCCAGACCCTACCACACCACCAGCTTTGGGCTCAGAGAATGCCCTGTGGTGGATTCTGAGTTTCTGTGTGTGTGGAACTGCATGGGGGACAGGCAGGTTATTAGGCACTTTAGACCAGGCAGGCTGACTCTTCCTCAGGAGTTACTCCCTTCCCTCCTGATACTGACACTTGTCCCCCCACCGACAGTCAGAGGCCTGCAGGACCTCAGCACTGGAGAAAGATAAGGCTGCCAAACACTGCTGTGTCCACCTGCCAGATGGGACGTCCTGTGTGGTTGCTGTAAAGTCCGGGTTTTCCATCAAAGAGATCCTGTCTGGATTGTGTGAGCGGCACGGCATCAATGGGGCTGCTGTGGACCTCTTCCTGGTGGGCGGAGACAAGGTACTGTGCCAGGCAGGAGTGAACCAGCAGTGTCCTGGTCCTGTCTGCTCCTTCCTTCTGGCCTGGTTAGTGCCCGCTCCTGCCACCGCCACCACTACCCCCTGTCTGTGGAGCTGTGCAGCCGGAAGTGGAGGCTCCAGGGGGTCGGTGGGTGCAGGGCAGCACAACCTGGTGTCTGGAGGGTGTCAGGCTAATTTTGAAACTGCTCTTTTGTTCTTGCAGCTGTGTGCTGTTACATGTCAAGCCCACATGCTCCCACGTTAACTCTGGTGTCTTTGTTCCTCAGCCTCTGGTGCTGCATCAGGACAGCAGCATCCTGGCCACCAGGGACCTGCGCTTGGAAAAGCGTACTTTGTTTCGGTAAGAGAACAGCATACAGGTTTCTGGAGACTTTCCAGTACCTCCGTACTTTGAGCCTCAGGACTTCAGTTCCATGCTAATCTCTGTTTTTTACCCACGAGCATGTACTTGTCCCACAACAGGCCATAAAAGAATGCCAGTGCCCCACCAGACCCTTGGCAAGGGGGCAGGCACCACACACAGGCTGCTTGGCCCTAAAATCAGAGTAGGGAAAGAGGGAAAGTGGGTGCCTGGTGATAGCCTGACTGCTCAGTCCTCCATCATGAGGGGTGAGGACCACATCCCTCAGCCCTGTGTTAAATCTCAGAAGGGCCTCATGGGCTTGCTTCCACAGGCAGGGAGTGCTCCTGACAAGGTGGGGCTGAATTCCCGGGGTCCCCAAGCTGTGGAACCCTGTTCTGTTGAGGGGACCCTTGAGATGTGGTGAAGCCAGAACTGGATGTCTCGTGAGAATGTTTCTTGCCTCCTTCCAGGCTGGATCTTGTTCCAATTAACCGGTCAGTGGGACTCAAGGCCAAGCCCACCAAACCTGTCACAGAAGTGTTGCGGCCGGTGGTGGCCAAGTATGGCCTGGACCTGGGTAGCCTTCTGGTGAGGCTGGTGAGTGTCATTTGGAGTCTGAGCACTGCCACCAGGGTTGTGCCCCACCTCGCCCTATATTATCTGCAGTATGTCTCATTTCATGTCACTGTCCTCCCTAAGTTAAAGGACAGTCCCTGTACTGCCCATCTTCTCTGTTGTCATTTATTTACACATTGTTTATTATGGAAAGGGTTGATATTTGCTTCAGGTGAACCGAATTGAAGCAATAAACACCTTGAAACATCTCCACCATTTCCAGGTGTGACAAGTACCTGATGGTACAGCCAGTTCCCCCTTAATGTGCAGTTTGCCAGGGCACAGGTACCCTGTCCCTGTCCCCTGCACTGACTGGCAGTTCCTGTGCATTTGCACACTGGGCTGTGCCCTCCCTATTGTGAGAGGGGGTTTGTTACGGGGGTGAGTTGAGGAAGAAGACAGCAAGCCCTTCCTGGCCCTTTCCTGCCTCCATGGGTGTTTATGGACCAGCAGCTAGGCTGGCTCTGGCCTTGAGGCAGTGTTGACTCACAGCGGCTTGGGGTATAGCATCTGCCAGGCCTTCCCCATCAACTTTATCCAAGCTCTGATTTCCATGTTTTTTTGTTCTGTTTTGATATTTTTGTGACAGGGTTTCATGTAGCCCAGGCTAGCCTTGAACTCCTTATCCTCTGCCTATATCTCCCAAGTACTGGGATTACAGGCATGCATCACTATATGGGGCTGAGATTTCAAGCATTCTTCAATTTTTAATTTTCCCTGAAATTGTCCTCAGAATTGTCTAAGAGCCTTGAAGTAAACAAGAGGAACCTACTTAATTATTCACAGGCTCAAGCTTCAGGTAACTTGATACCATTTCTCTACTGTGGGCTCACTGGAGCTTGGAGCTCAGAAATCTGCCTGCAGAGACCAGCCTGGCATCCAGGGTGCCTCCCCTCCCCCATTTCTAAAGCTGTGGTAGTCTCACAGGCAGAGCAACACTGACTAGCCGAGGGGAAGAATGTCCTGAGCCGAATCAAGAGCACCTAGAGCTGCTAAGATTGCTCCCTGTACCTTTCCTTCAGGGTCCCCCTCAGAGCAGTTTGGGGATCAGTGCGGGGGCTTTAGGTTGGCCATGATGGAGATTATGAGCGGTGTTGAGACAGAGTCAGATGAAGTTATTGAGTGTTGACACATGCTATCAACCTTTTTTCTAGGGCTGAGGAGTTCCCAGTTTGCCCCTGGGTTATTCTGGGTTGTCCCTTTGAGTGACCCTTGAAAGACCTGCTCCACCAGCTTCTCAGGGTTCCATATTCCCACAGGTCAGCCAGGCTGGGTGACCTGACCCCAGGGCCAGCTGGATTGAGGCTCCATTAAGCCTGGGTCAGTCTTACTGTCAGTGGCTGGGTTACAAGCAACTGTTCCAGAAAGTTCCAATCTGGGTAAATGGTTCACTGCATCGTCTCTGCCTCTAGAGTGGGGAGAAGGAGCCCCTGGACCTTGGTGCCCCTATATCAAGTCTGGATGGACAGCGGGTCATCCTGGAGGAGAGGGATCCTTGCAGAGGGAAAGGTAAGATTGCACCCTCAGCTGCCAGCTTCCCCACCCTGTCGCTCAGTGGTCCAGTAGTTGTCTCATAACCACACCGTGGACAGACTGATCTGTCCATGTGACCCCTCACATGGCAGTTTACCTCTCATGTGCTCACCCAGCCTCCTACAGGGGAAGGGACAGCAGGATTGGGGAAGGAGGACCTGAGTCCTTGAGCATGTATTCTCAGCTGTAGAAAGAGTGACAGACAGGGGCTGCTTATGTGGCAGAAAGTGCTAGAAGGTGCTGTTTTCTTTAGAGGCTTCTGTTGCTACAAAGCAGGGACCCAAGGCCTAAACAGCCCTGTTCTAGGTCTCCTATCTTTAATGCAGTGTCCTGTTCTGAGATCTGTCCCTCCAGATGAAACAGGCAGTGAGGGCAGTGGTGGGCATGAGTCCTGTCCAGTGGGCACTGGCACTGTACTCAGCATTGGCCTGCTGCGTTGTTCCTCATATGTGGGGTCGAGTGAACCACACAACTCTTTACCACCCAGTACCTCAACAGCCACAGTCCTGACCTGGTCAGTCAGTCCTCACATGGGCCCCCATGCTTCCAAAGCCTCAGGGGCCTATACTATTTAGGGCACTAGCACAGAAAACCCATGGGAGAGGCACTTCGTCTTATAGCCCATAGGACTGTCCGGGAGGGGAGAGAACTTTCTAGAAGCTGCCAAGGAGGGGTGATCTAGATGGAGGTCCCTTGTGTGGAGCTACTCCAGGTAACTTTAGGCTTTTCCCAGGGCTTGTGCCCAAATGACTCCTGAGGGCTTTGTGTAAGCAGATCCTCCAGGGCCTGGGATAGGTCTCTATCATATGGCAGCTTAGAAGATATGGATTCTGTGGCCTGGGCTACAGCACTCTAGTCCCTATCTGTTTCTGCCTCCTTACAAAATTTCCCCTTCCTTGGTCATCCTCCACTCTAGAAAATGCTGCATCCTGGCCCTGGTGGTGGGTGAACTCTGGGCAGCTTCCATGGGGCAGGCAACTAGGTTTGCCTGGTGGGCTCTCAGCAGCCTCCTCCAAGGCTGGCAAGTCGGGTCTATGTGCAAGTGAGTTCTCAGGGGAGCTGCAGGCTTACAGGGGCTGTGGACTAGGATTCTGGTTAGCCAGGCAGCAGTCCTCAGACTCAATGCAACCAAAGCCAGATCCACCCTGACAGGGGAAAAGGCGGGACTTAGTGTCAGATTCTAGAGGACCATGTGTAATACGTGGTATATGGCATGAGTTTTTCCATCTCAGTGTCCCAGGAAATGTACAGACCTTCCTTCATGCCCTGCTGCCTTCCCCCAGCTTTCTCAGGTGGGCAGAGGGAAGCTTAGCTGGCCTGTGTGTGCGTGTTAGATCAGGGAGGGAGAGGGCCTTTGCTCTCACAGAGCACGGCAAATTGTGTTTATTGTTCAGAGGGCACTGTGAGCTCTGGTCATAAGCTTGTCTCATGTGTTTAGTGTCCACAGACAAACAGAAAGGGGCTCCTGTCAAACAAAGCTCAGCTGTGAACGCCAGCCCCAGAAACCACTCGGCTATGGTAATTCCCCTTCCGCCTGCCCCTCTCCCGCGGCCTCCACCTCCTGGGGCTCCTGTGCCTGATGTCGCCCCTTTGGCTGACTGAGGCTCCGCTCAGGTTGTGCACCTCCTCCTGTGGGTGTTTCCCTCATATCCCTTTGGGGTTCAGTCTCCACCTTGCCAGGAGCTGCCAGTCTTTGGTTTTCTTTGGTCCTGGGTGGGTAGGTGGGCCATCAGTGCTGTTGTATTATCCATTATTGGGGTTCATTTGCCAAGGGTGTCTAGACTCGCTGTCGATGCCTGGGCCCCCAGGGCCTTTCCTGTACTGTTGAGTGATGTGTTACCATGTGCTGACATGCAGTAGAACTTGACTTTCCTTCTGATGCAGGGAGAGGAGAGAACACTAGGCAAGTCTAACTCTATTAAAATAAGAGGAGAAAATGGAAAAAGTGCTAGGGATCCCCGGCTTTCAAAGAGAGAAGAATCTATTGCAAAGATTGGGAAAAAAAAATATCAGAAAATTAATTTGGACGAAGCAGAGGGTATGTGTACTTTTTAAAACTTCCGTGTTTTCCAGTAAATGCACAGTATGGTCCTAAAACCCATTCTGCCCTGTCTGTAGCCTGGTCCTCGTTGCAGAGGCTACTGGTGTAACTTCACTAAAGCCCCTGTTGTGAGGGGGAAAGCCAGAGGCCCTGCTAGAGACCAACAGCTCCCCTCCCCCACCACCCAAACTCTGACATGAGCTGGGGCCCAGCTTGGGTGGGGGCAGGAGCCAGGTGTGAGGGAGGAGGGCAAAGTCCTAGGCCTGAGAGGGCTATGGGTTTGCGAGTTATGTTGACCATGGAGGCTGGAGAAAGGCTTGTTCTGCCCTGATCCAGGATTTCTGTAGGGTGCCCCTGAAACTTGGGGGCTGTTGGGTGGGATGTGTCCCTTACTCTGGAACCTTTCCAGAATAGAACCATTAAATGTCTCCCTTGGGCATTCTGACCACTAAGCAAATGTAAAACACATACTCTTTGAGTGTGTGCATTTCTGAGAACCACCGACAGTGAAGATATTGTACTCCTTATGGATTACAGACAGCCATTAGGATTCCAGAGACATTTTAGACTGCTGTGGTGTGGATGTGAACTTGAGTCACACTAAACACGGCTCCATGGCAAGAAAATGCTCTGGAGCAGTCAGTGAGGAAGCCAGGCAGGTGCCAAGCCCAGAGTGCCCATTCTGGCCCAAGGGCTAGGAGCTTCAGATGGGCCAGCCCCAGAGCACCACCTACTGTGCAGAGGCAATGAATTGGGGAGCCAGGTGGATCTCAGGGCTCTCCATTCTACCCGGCTAAGGCTTTCTCTCAGCCTTCCACAGGCTAGCCATCCATTCCTGACTTGGTCTGCAGTGCAGCTGGGCCCCGGCTCTGTCATGCCCTACTCCGGCCATTGCTTATACCTCAGATTCATCTGGGCTCAGGTATACAGGGCCCCACGTATGAGTACTAGCCACATGCCAGAGTACCAGCAGCGTCCTAGTGAGTGCTCGTCAGCTTGTCACCTACGGAGTAGAGGGGGTGTTTTCAGGCCCAGGCCTGACAGTGTAATTTTCAGGGGGGCTGGCAGCCAGACATTGGCCTCAAATCTGTGAGAAAAGTAGTGTGGCTGACCTCATACCCCTGTGTGCTGCCAGGGGCAGCTCAAGGGAGCAGAAGGCCCTGGTAAGAGTGAGTGGTCAGCTGAGGTATGCATGCATCTGTGAGTCTCTCAAATATGGTCACTGTGGGTTTTCTTCCAATAGAGTTTTTTGAGCTCATTTCCAAAGCTCAGAGCAACAGAGCCGATGACCAGCGTGGGCTGCTAAGAAAGGAAGACCTGGTGCTGCC